>JAWWEN010012173.1:0-16916 GCA_035582955.1 Sycophila texana | reverse complement strand
TACTTACTGTGCGAAATGTTACTATTGGTGCTGACGTACGAGTGCGGAAAGCTCATTGTTTATAAGTACGCTTAATTATTTTTCTTTTTCGGAATAAATTACAATTTTTTAGTAATTTACCAGAAAATCAAATTTATCAAACAGTATTGTTATATTTGATTCTCTTGTAAATTTATATTTGTAAACTGGAATTAATAAAATGCGAGATTACTTCATTCATTTTATCGGGAAATTGTAGCTTTCTTACTTACTGTGCGAAATGTTACTATTGGTGCTGACGTACGAGTGCGGAAAGCTCATTGTTTATAAGTACGCTTAATTGTTTTTTTTTTCGGAATAAATTACAATTTTTTAGTAATTTATCAGAAAATAAAATTTATCAAACAGTATTGTTATATTTGATTCTCTTGAAAATTTATATTTGTAAACTGGAATTAATAAAATGCGAGATTACTTCATTCAGTTTATCGGGAAATGCTTTCAAACTTAGACTTTCGCGGCAATTTATTTTTTTCTCTTTTAAAAAAATAATTATCTAATGTTATATATACCTTCACTTTTATACAATAAAATGCTATATTTCTCTTACTATCCCACTTCTGAATTACAAATAAAATATAGAAAATTCATTTTTACAGCAATAATATTCAGCTATAAAAGATTAGTTTAAAAATTTCTTCGCATTCGCCGTGAAAAAGCCTGTGACCTACAAAAACAAATTAAGGAAGTAATTTAACTTTCACTATATTGCCCAGAATTATTAGAATATGCAATCTCTCTTCGGCGAAAAAATCATAATTAACTTCCATACGCTGTTACCATAAGCTACTTTACTAATTAGTATAGCGATTCAATAGCGATCGTAATTATTATCAGCGTAAAAATTGAATATTAAGTGCCATCGACTAAATGAGCGGCAATTCTTTTTGATATTGATGGGCTTTACGCGGCTCGCCGTAAATTAGAATAAAATTCAATCTCCATGAATAAAATCGTAAAGTAGGTCGATAATCACGCGAGCTCGCGTTTAATCCTACTGACCTATAAAACTCCACCGCGAATTAGCCTTAACCCTCGCGGTGGCGAAAAGAAGAAGAAACGATCGGAGTTTAATGCATCCCTCGGCGAGCGTCTGGCTGCGATCACAATTAATTAAGCGAGGCTTAAGCCGCATCCGGCCGTTCGTAAATAGAAAAGGCGTAAGCTCCGGCGCCGCTTGAGGCTAATCCATTTTTCTGGAGGTAAGATCGTATCCGCGTGAAAATGAGGTTTGCAATGGTAGCAGCTTTATAACTGATTAAAAAATTCACTTTCAACGTACGTTGAGAAAATGCTATTCTTCTTATTGTGCATTAAATTTAACTATTTTCATGTTCTTTTTTTCTTGGAGATCTCGAGGTACGTCCATTTTTTAATTTCTATAGTTTCCTAGATTATGTACACTGAGAAAAATACAATTTTTTTAGTAAGAGGGCGACCTTCTCGACCTGGTGTCGAATTTTACTAAAGTATTAGTCATTTTTACTAAACTAATAACAATATTTACTAATCTTATTGAAATATTTCACGGTATAACAATAATTAATTGAAATGCATATTAATTTTCCAAAAAAGCTATATTATGGTCAAGTAGATCGCCCTTTTAATAGAAACATAGTAATTTTTTCTAACCCATTTTTTTGAGTGTAGAGTGCAGTTCCACGTTTATTATTTAATAGCTACACAAAATTATTTAATCTTTATTAAAAATATTCAATTATCTTTTATTTAAAATACGCACCTGTTTCACTGTTTCATATTTGTGTATATCGTAATAGAAGAAATCACTTTCAAATAGTCGCCCAAAAAAACGACCAAAAAATATCTATACATTATGTCCAGATACTTAGCTAAAAAAATAAAACCTCTACACAGCCTAAAGAACAAAAATTCGATTTCAGATACAAGCCTCTTCCTTTTTTATTCGAAGCTCCTTTCCCGTTAATTTAAAGTCCCCTGAATTTGTAGTTTTCCTTCCCCCGGATAAATCTCAAATCGAGCCACGTTTTTTTACACCGGGAATGCAAAGTGCTGAGCCGTGGGGAGCCCTCCTCCCGGTAGTCCGTAAAACTAAAAAAAAATAAAAGACAAGTTCGCCGGGACCAATAAAACGCGAGTAAACTCCGGAGGAACTTTTTACGTCGCGATCATCCGCCTCCGACCCCCTTCCGGAGGGAGGTATCCTCGTGGATCGTCAAAATTTTACACCCCCGAAAAAAGCGAGCAGAGAAGACATGGGCGGAAGGCAAATTTCGCGAGCGCCACCTGCTCGCCCGTTGTTTTACGGAGTTATGCACGCGCCGAGAGAGGCGCGGCGGTTTTAGGGATATCGTAATTTTTGCGGGCGATGGGAACGCGCCGAGTTCGCGTTCGCGTTAATTAATATAGTTTTGATACGCTTTTTATCAAGGGCGCCGTCAGCTCGCGGTAGTATCCCCCTCTCCCCTTATCCTCTCCTTTTTCTCGAAGGCCAAGTAATTTATGTAGTTGCGCCCGCGTTAAACCGTGGGAAGGGCTCGTTGCAAAGTTTACGGGGTGGTGTATAAGTTTTTTAATTGATATAATTAATATTCCGCGATTATTAGCGAGGCTAAGCGAGCCATTTGTTTACACGTAATATTGTAAAATTATTTATAGTGCACTACAGTGGGACTAGGAAGGGAAGAAGAGGAGTGTGATAAATATCGGCTAATGGATTTGCGTTATTAGCGTGTATAGTCTGAAAATGTTATGTAATTATATTCAAGTTAGTCGAGTGATATTGCGTAACGTTAGCTTCATAATGAAATGCAAATTTTACCGTATTGCCATAAGCGTATGAATCACTTTGATATTATAAAATATGTTAAAAAATAATACACTTGAAATTGCTTTTACGGTCTTACTAAACTCGGATTTATCTACTTAATTGTTCTTCAGTGTGTAATATTCATTTCAAATTTTTTTTTTTAAATAACAAAAAAAATACGATTAATAATTTTGAATTTTGTATTTAACGGTTAAATACACCAAGTGATTAGAAAAAAATGTTTATTTGTGTCGACTCTTTATTGTATTAGTTATTATTTTATTGTAATAGGCAGCACTATCTACGTTTTATAAAATATAAAGCCTTTATATTTTTCCAATTTATTTACATATTATTATAGCACTTTCAGTTGCTTAATTGCAGAAATAAACAAATAAATGAATTATTCTATTTATATTAGATTTATATCAAACGTTTTTAGTTAAACTTTATTGTATTCTAACTTTTCCTTTAGCAAACGGGTTTTTAACAAACATTTCATTATTAAAATCAAATTATGTTTTAATTTACCTTTGTGACGTAAGTTAACCATCATACAAGCAATTTAAGAATGTTAATAGTTAAATTATAATTAGTTTTAATTAATATTTATATTACAGTTTTCCAATTATTATGATTAACTTCAGTTTAGAATTAGATTTCGATTTCGATATGTAAATTTACCTTGAAAGAACTTTTTAGTAAGTTTAAGTTTTTTTTTAAGAACTATTAATATAAATAAAATAAATAAATACTGGAGAATATTGGAGAATTTAAGAATATGAGAATTAAGAATATGATTTTTATATTGTTTTATTTCGAAATTTTATGCGCGGAGGAAATCATAGAATATTTGTAACGGCTATGCCCGTTTAAAAAATAAATAAATAAATACGAAGAGAAGGATGGCTTTAAAAATAACTATACAAAAAATTTTATAGAGTTTACCAAGCGACTAAATATGACTTAATATAACTATATAAATTAACATTGTAATTTAAATATTTAAAAATTAAGAAGAAACAAGTAGGACAATTCCAACTGCTTTTCTCCAACACCAATACTTATCCAAAATCACCTCGAAACGTCTCTACCTTGAAAAAGTGCGTATATATATATACAAGCAGCGGCGCACAGTCAATCTCCGCTCGAACTCGAAAACATCGAACCGCCCCTCCGATGAAAATTTAGTAACTATCTCGACTGCAGCTCGCGACCCATCGAGTCCATAAAGCGCCCAGGCGGCAGCCTCTCCTCCCGCGAGCGATAATCGCGCACGTGCTCACCTCGAAAGTCGAAGTAGCTCGACTGCGCCGCGAGGGCACGCATATGGGCTCGCTCGCGCGATTAATACGGCGAGAAAGAGAGAGACAGACTCGAGAAAACAACTCCGCCCTTTCACGCGCGCCACATTACACCGTGTCGGGGTTGCGAGCGGCGGGAGGGTAATTGAAACGCTCGCCTACGCGCCGCCGCCTCGACGAATTAATCCCCCGGCCAAATGGGGGCTGGGGTGAAAAGGGAGGTGGGGGTGGCCCGCGAAATTTCGAATTCGCGTGCGCCACGCGATCGCCGGCGATTTATCGGGGCCGCACACTCTTTGTGCTCCAGTTATATTACGCGCTGGCACTGGAGCGACGTACGCCTCCGAGTTCGTGGCCTTCGTCGCTTTACACGATATTGTTTGGAAATTCTTGTTTACAGTTTTGAGCTGGTGGATATAGAGATATAAAAATGTTTTAGAGTAGAAAGTATTGCTGAGAGAAGTATTGATGTAGAATGGGTTGGCACAGAAAAATTGTAAAAAAAATGTACGTATAATCTGTGGAAAATTGATTGCGTCGATTCTGTAATCGAGAGTACACTGAGAAAGAATTCTAATAAAAATTACTATCCTTTCTAGTAAAGAGGCCGCAGTCTGTCATGTAGTGGAAAAATATCCATCCTGTATTACAATATTGCAAATTTTACTAGAAAATGTTATATATTTTACTAGGTTTGTGGTAAAGTTTCCAATAATTCTAGTAAACTTTACAAGATAGTAATTTTTCCAATACAGAATGGTACTTTTTCCACGACATGGCAATCTCTGGCCACTTTTCTAGACAGGATAGTAATTTTTACTAGAATTTATTCTCAGTGTAAAGAAATCCCTTTATAAAAAATCCATGGGTTTTTTATTGTTGACGCTATTTCTAAAATGTTGGTTGAAGCTCTATGTGATGAATTAATTAATTTAAAGAGTATATCTATCGATTTATAATAAATTAATTCAGAGTAGAAGAATGTCGCCATGAAAGAGGAATATTGTGAAATAAAAGAAAAATATCGAATTTCATCGTGTAAAAATTGTTGCTTTGAAAATATTACTGTCATTTTTGGTATCACCGTGTAACAAATTTTTGTATAGAGTTCTAAAATTGTATGTTGCGTAAATTAAAAAAAAATCTACTAGCTCTAAGGTACATACGATATTTTTTATATATATATTAATTTTCGCCTAAATTGCTTTTTTCGATTTCACACAGTTTTAGAAAGGCGAAAAAATCCACTTGTTTGTTACCTCACAGGTTAAAAAAAAAAGTCCGAAATAAAAACGAGTAAATCGACAGTGAGTTACAAATTAGTATAGATTATATAACTTTTTTTTCAGCGCGCATTTCTTGATTATTGGTTGTAACTGTGATTTTGCAATCTGCTACTATTTATTTCGATTCTTCGTGACACACCAAGTTGAATTTGCAAAATACAAAGTTGCTACGTATCTAATCACCAGTTTTATAATTAAAACTAGAAATAAGTAAATGAGCGCAGACTAATTATTATACCTTACACTCGCAATGCGCTCATTACATTTTTTTTTTTTACAATCGCATAGTACCCGCAGTTGATGACTTAATTTATTTCGCGAAGTAACTTTAATTCGATAGGCTCTGATTGAACGTTACCATTTGAACGGCTCATTTTTTCGAAGCGCATAAACGAAAACAACTTAATTATCGCATCCCCTGATAATAGACTCCTCGACTAAATCGATTTACGTGATGTATACGCTACACGTTTGGATAAAACACCGCGAAAAATGAAATGCCCACCTCCTTATTTCTTAAAACAAAAAAAACAAAAAAAGTAAAATAATAATGTACACATCACCCTGAATCCACCACCATCCGAGAGCCAATTTTCTCGCAAACCGAAGAAAACGACCCGAGGGCTACGCACCACCAGGCAAACAGATCGCCAATCGACCCGGCGCTTTGCTCTTATTTTTCATCCGCAACTCGCGGCGCAGAAAAATTAAGCGCTACACCGGCGATGCGTCATAATTTGCGCGCAAATCGCGAGGAAAAAAAAGAAGGAGGCCACAAGGGAGGAGGATCACTTCGTCGGAGCGGGGTAAGATTGATCGGGGGAAGCGTCGGGGATGTATAAGGCCGCGAGCCATTAGCAGCGACGTCGCGTGGGCGCGCATCGATCACTCCCCGGTGTATAATAAATACGAAGACCCGCGGCCGGTAGAGCGTCTCCTTCTGTCGTGCGGAATTGTTTTTTTTTCTTTTTTTTTTTTTTTGATGATGCAGGACAATGGGTGGACCCGAGATGCCCGGCGTAGGCGTCTTCTTTATTGCTTTTTGTCGCAGCCACGCAGCCGGTAGGAATTAATTTTATATCCGTGACGGTACTTTACGACCTTGGCGTCGATTTTCTTCTCCCGTTATCTTCCGGAGTTTTGTGTGAATTTCATTTGGACGCCTCAAAATTGTTCACTTAAAATTAGCCTATCGTGTATTTTATTTTACTTTCGAAACATCGTGTTTCTAATTTATAAATTTGCAATAAAAATAATCAATTTGATTAATCCAGTCACTATACAGGCAATATAATACTCTGTATGCAGAAAATACCAACGAAGGATAAAGATTTAAATAATTAAAGAAATAGCCACGTAAGGCCGTGAAATATCATTATCTCACTTCATTCACAAACAGCATACACGCACACACACACACACACAGATTAAATCCTACGAGTTGAATACGAAACATTTGCTTCAAATGCCGCAAATATTCATGCCAGCAGTGTGAGCTTGCATGAATAATTTCTTGACCCGTCGAGAGAATAAATAAGTAATAAATAATTTCCCGGCCTTAAAAGACCTATCGAAACGAGATTAAAGATACCCGCAGCCCACACTTATACATCCTGCACGTAAACACATCTCGAAACGGCACTCTCGAAATTATCACCTGCAAATTAGCAGTGTAAACAGAGAAAAAAAGTCCAGGAGAGAGCGGTATAATCACGCGTTGCGCCGTGGGGGTCGGGCACCGTAACCCCGGCGACCCCCGACCTCCTTCTCCAAAATCTCGGGGAATGCAAAGTACCGGCGCTGCGAGACAAAACGGATGCGCACGTGCACACTCTGACGCACGATCGGAATTGAATGGCGGGTATAGACGGCGCGTCACGCGATCGATGCCGCCGCGATGCTCGGGATCTGGAACGATCCGATCGGGACATTCCCCGCTAAGCATTGCGCTGATGACTCTCGTGCTATTTCCTCACGCGGTCGAGTGGATAATGGCTGCCCTCGAACTGAAACTTTTCATTCACGGCGTGTATATATGGATTTGTTGTTTTCCAAGAGTAGCTGCTTCGCTGTTTTTCTCCGCTTTTTGTTATAAAATGCGCGACTATATGTTGGAATTATACCGTAGTAGGTTAATGGTCGAGTCTTTTAGTATATATAATTGTGGTGCTGGAGATTGTACATATAGACTGAGAGAACAGAATACTTGTCCTAAAGGATGCACCTTTGAATTTGTTCATTTGATTCAAATACAATTTTTTATTTTTTACTAGATCAGGCGCGCGCTGAGATTCTGTTTAGAAGTTATCACATAAGCAATAATATAAGTAAATAATAAAAAGCCCATGGATTTTTTTATAGAGAGATTAGAGATTATACATTCTTAGTATTTAAAAATTATTGTTTATGATACCATTATAGTATACAAGTAAAAGAGATCATATTTTAGGACACAGTATTTAAATGTCTTATCGTTATTTTTTTTATTAATTAGGTTCACTTTTTCATGCATATTAATAATTTAGTGCACATACTTAATCGTAAAAACGCAAGTACATCTTCTTATTATTTAAATTCAAGTTTTTTAACCGTCAAGAATTTTTCTTGGTGACAAAGGACTTTTTTCTCTCAGTGTACAAAAGAAAAAACAAATTTTTTTTTTTTGCTTTAAAAAGAGTTTAAGGTCACAAAACCACAATACCTGCAATATATACATGCTTTACTGTCTCGTAAAATGTATATAACGTAAAAGAGTATAAAGCGTTAAAAAAAAAGTCGCACTTTTCGTTCTTTCATCGTTCATTCACGGATTCATTCAAAAGTGCTTTGAATAAATGATTGACCGACGTGTATAATAAACCGTCGCTCGTCAATAATTAAATCGCCGTTAATTTTCAATAAATACCAGAGCCGCTCTGCATACAAATCGTAAATTACTTTCTAACAGAAGATCAGCCGACGATAAATACCAAAAGATTTACAAGACAATTACTCCTAGCTCAAAAGCATTATTAACGCCAGAAAAGGTGGAATCATGAATAAATGCAAATAAAAAAAAAAAAAAAAAAATCAATGCGCAGCTCTCCTCCATAACTTTGGCGCACACGACATTAAACTCGGCATGACAAGTACTTTGCATCATCCAGATCTCGATGGCTGCGAGAGGAACGAATAAATCACGGCGTTTTAAAAAGTAAACCAGCTACTTCCAGACACACCGGCTAATCCGGACGGCGGTGTACACGTTCGCCCGCGCGCAGACCCCGGAGACGATTCAGCCTTGTATCTGATAAACGTGGGCGCGTGCGCTCACAAGCTGTTAGACGGAAATTGAGAGAGAGAGAGAGAGAGAGAGAGAGAGAGAGAGAGAGAGAGAGAGGACGAGGAGCCGGCGTGTCCGGGCGTTGAACGTGAATTCTCTCCGCTCCTCCCGGAGAGCTCTGATATATTAATGATTTGTCGTGCCTCGGGAATCAGTTATATAGGGACTGACAAAGTAGATGACACTTGTAAATTCTAGAATTAATATTTACTTAGGCAGGAGGGACTTTTTTTAATGAGGCAAATTCCGATGATGAATCGTGGGCGCTATTATGAAGTACTCGTTCTTATAATATGTCGGAAAAATACTTGAATTTGTCAACGCATATACTTGTTTATTGAGTACGCCTGCTTCTTCATAAGAGCTTATTTTTAATTTATAATTAACGGCACGTTAAGATGGCACATCTTAAGTTTAATTAGTAAAATCTATAGATTTTTAATTAGTGGAAATAGCTCCAATAATCACAGAATAGTGAAGGATTTTAATTCCACTGATTTTCATTGAAATCTCATATGAACGCTGAGAAAAATAGGTTAGTAATATAATTACTATTATTTTAGTAAGAGAGCGACCTACTCGATCTCGTGTCGAATTTTATTAAAGTATTAGTAATTTTTACTAAACTTAATGTAATATTTCATAACGATATAACAACAATTATTGAAACGCATATTAATTTTTCCATAAAGCTATATATATGGTCAAGTAGGTCGCCCTTTTAATAGAAACATAGTAATTTTTCCTAACCCATTTTTCTCAGTGAATAATAGTATTTCTTTTCACTAATTTCTTCCACTTCAAATAGTACAGGTTTTACACTTTCTAATTTTTCGTGCTTTATTTAACATAAACTTTAGATAAAATTACTTCGTATAAAATGCATTATACAGATTATAGATTAAAGAAATGTAAAATTGTTTGATAATTTATTTTAAGTAATATAAATAATCTTAACAGAAATATTAGTTAACAGAATAGCACCAAAGTATCCTTTTAGATTTTTTTCCTAAAAGATTTACTATAATCAAATTCCTTTTTTAAATTATTCACAGTACCTTCTACACTTCTAAGCGATTGCACTATTTCAGTTAAATATCTTGAATTGAAATAGCAACAGAAAATAGACTTGATCCTGTTATCTCCCTAATAATAATATTTCATGATGCAATTTTTATCGCGAAGTTGAATTCTGTGTCTAATAGACCGAACCGAATCAGTACACAATCTCACGATTTATATCAAACGCGAGTACATCGTACTTACATTTTCGTGTATGCAAAAGAATCCGAGACAAAGGAACCGTTAAAGTGCCGAAAGTAGTCCACTTACAAACAGCTTAGCTGCAGGACGAGAAAGTCGTGCCGCGCCGCGGGATCTCAAAACTACACCGTCATCCTTCGTGTACGCGGACTGGAGCCGTCAGCGTCGCCGATAGGCAAAACTTTCAATCGATCAAACGTCCATTACACTTAACCCTTGGAGCGAGACTCCCCCGGGCGGACAAGCATCCATAACCATTAATCGATCCGCAGGGCCGTGCGCCTCAAATTCACGAAATTCATCGTCCGCTTGTCAACGCTGGGGCGTCATTAATTAAGTTCCTTGCATTCGATTACGTGTCGATTACACGCTGGATCGGCCTGGTGCGCTCTCTCTCTCTCTCTCTCTCTCTCTCTCTGTCTCTTTCTCTGTCTATCTTGTTCGCTCTTATTTCGTTACATAGACGAAGGCCGAGCGCACGTGCGCCAATTACCGGCCGCTCGATCATTGAGTTTACGAAGTGCCCGCGAAGCCCACGTGACATCATCCCCCAGCAAGCGGACCTTCGGCGTTTTTGTGGCTTTGCATTGGCCGCGTCCTTTAATGAAGTTTCCTACCTGATCGCAGAATCGAGGGGGACGTGTTTTTTTTTTTTTTTTTTGCGAGTATTGCACTGAAGAAAATAATATGGGGAAAGTTTACAATAAATTTTGTAAGATAGGGAGACAGAGACTTTGCAAGCCAAGAAAATTACTATAAGCTTTTGAAGTAATACTTTCTCGATAAAAATTGCATAAAAAAACTGCCAAATTAAAGATTTATAATTTTATTAAGACGATGATTTGTTAAGTTCATTCAGGACCTATGCAATTTTCAAAGTAATAGCAGATGAAAGATCGCGTAGATTATATAAAGAATTGAATAAGACCCCGCAGCAGTGTACAGACAAGACAATTTTGCAATTTTGAAATGCAGATTCTCTGCAAAATCTTTCTAAGCTTCAATTAACCGATACTTAATTAATTATCTTTAAGCAAACTCTCCATCCAAAAGCGTACATTTTCAATTGAATACCTACACTGAAAAAAATAATAGGGGAAAGTTTACAATAAATTTTGTAAGATAGGGTCAGACTTTGCAAGCCAAGAAAATTACTATAAGTTTTGGAAAAATTGCTATAAATTTTGGCAAAATTACCATTTTTATAGTAAAGTTTGCTATAATTGTGGCAAATTTTACTACGAAAATTGTAATTTTTCCAAAGTTTATAGTAATTTTCTTGGCTGGCCAGGTCTGTCCCCATCTTACTAAATTTATTGTAAATCTTCCTCTATTTATTTTTTTCAGTGTGGCTATCTGCTTATTAAATGATCTAGAAAGAGTCTGTAAATTATGCAAATTATAAGGGAAATTTTTTTTTGTTAATAGTATTTAATCCGATGTGCTAGAATTAAAACAGTTGAATAAGCGATTTTTAATTGACAGTTACAAAGGAAAATCTGGCTTAGCTTTGAGCTCGTTAAACGTAAAATAATGATCACGCAATATTCGCTCTAAAGTGGCAGAAAAACAGCAATTTATTTATTTTAAAACAAAGGTGTTTAACTTATGTAAATTGACCATTTTTATTAGGACGCTTTAACTCTCAAAAAATAATAATTGAACATTTTTAATGGAATACGATAGAATACTCATAACGATAACAGATGCAATAAAAGCTGAAGAATGCTATATGCAAAAAATAATATAAAATATTCCATAATTATGTAAAGCATATAACCATTAAAAATAAATAAATACTTTTTCTTTCAGATAAAACTGCAGAAATACAGAATTTATTAAATCCAGCGTTGCAGACAAGCGGCATGCTTAGCTGTATCGGAGCTACAACTCATAAAAACAGGCACCTCCGCACTTCCATCGTAATTCCCCCTTTCGTAGGTGCGGCCCTGGCAAAAGAAAATAACATCGGGGCGGTCGAATAAGTTCCAAATCAAAAGTGTCAACTTGGAAGTTTGGCCGGATTTTTATTACGAAGTCACACGTGCACATCTCGTGAAACTTTTATTAATTGAGCGTATAACGTGCCTTCGGGAACGGAGAAGCCAATATACGATCGCGCGTCAGCTGTCGTGACTTTTCGAGGTAGCTACTTTGTATCGACTTACTACGCCGGCAAAAAAAAATGCTAGATCAGTCTCTTAACCATCGATGTTTTTTAATTATACTATATTTTTTTATTTTACTATTAGTGAAATAGACTTAAGTATATTGCACATAAAGTTATACGTTGTTTTAAATAAATAAAATGTTTCCAGTAGTTTTTGTATATTAAAACAAAAGCAAAAGAGGTAGAAATGAATAATTTGTATAATTTTTAATTATATTTATGCATCTCAAATGTTTGCACAGATTTATAATCTACAATCTATAAATATAGTGACCATACATAATTTAATACATTGATTAACGCACTAACTTTTTCCAGCAATTTTTGTATTAAAACAAAAACAAAAAAAAAACAGTAATACATCCTTTCTCTAATTTTGTATCATCCCTATCACATCAATATGCACAGAATGTATAAATTCCAGATAGGTCCAGTCTACACAAATAAAAGATCGAAGACGCGAAGTACAGATTAATACTTCATTAAATTTTTTTTTTTATAAAAGAAAAGATTCAAAACAGCTTTTGCAAGTTCGCGATCGAGTTCGATAATCGGCCATTTAAACGAGTTGATAGACGGCGCGAATGCGCGCGGAGATTGCGCCGCTTAAGAGCTCGACGACGTCGATTTTTGCGCTTCGCTCATGGCGGACGGCCGCGAAAAGAGAGTCACTTCATCCGTCCAATTACGCGGCTCTGATGAAGCAGAGCCATGGGGTGAGCCGGCGTATAGCCGTCGGTGGCCGATGCCTATTCAATTATACTCGCATTCGCGCGCTGCGAATACCCCTGTCAATTTATGCGGATCGCGATTATCCTCCCTCCCCGCTCGCTTATCTCGCGCCGATTCAGACGATTTTTCTTTCGATTTTTCCTACCGGACGAGGCGCGGGGATAAATAGTTTCAAGTGGGAGGCGCGAGAGTGAGGCTTTGTTGGGCGAATGACTCGTGTTTCGAGTTCCTGCAGCGGGCGTTGCTGCCTAATGCGTGTACACCGAGCTCATTGTTTTTTTTTTCTTTCTCTATATCGCCGTGTCTCTCTCTTTTTATTCTGTCTCTCTCTCTCTCTTTCCGGCGATGGGAAGCGACGTTGGCCGTTATTAATTATTCATCATTCGGAGAACAGATTGAAGATAGCGTCGCAATTGAATTTGTCTTATTGAAAAGGGGCTGTTCTACATTTGATAGGATTTCATTACTACTCCGTGAGTTATGATAGTTGTATTAAGGGAGCACGATCCACCGAATAATTACGTCGGTGTGCTTTCCTTTAGTTTTTATTTTATTTTATTTTATTTTTTGGACAGGAAATTGAGAGTTGGGACGTCGATAATCAATATTCACCAACTCGCCAGTTTGAATATCAATTGCGCTAATTATTTTCTAAGAACGATAATGATAAGGACAATACAGACTGAGAGAATAAATCAATAAGAATTTTTAAAAGAAGCGCATATATAGTGGTTTAAGAGTATGAATACTATTAATAAATAGACAAGTATATAAATAAAAGTTATTGTTAGTTTTTTTATAATTATATTATAATTTTTATTATATATTATATTATAAGTTTATATTAGTTTTAGCCTATTGTTATCTTCAGATTTCATTTTTTACTTAAGGATTATATAGTCCGTTGAATAATTTAAATAAATAAATAAATAAATAAATAAATAAATAAATAAATAAATAATTTTTTTTTTAATTTTATCTAATAGCCTGCGGATAGATATTTTGTAATTATTTCTTTAATGTAAGGGTTGTATGTAATGTTCCCGTAAAATGTTGAATAAATAAGCACGTGCATTAGCTACTAAAATAATTTATTAAGCTAAGAAAAGGGATTAACCTCTCAGACGACAATTACACCTGATTGATCAAAATCCGATAAAAAAATTTCATATTTTAGATTTGTCATGAAATTTTGAAAATTAAAAGACTACATTAGAGTCACTGCACGAATAATCTGAGAAACAATAAATAACAATTTATAATTCTCTTTTAAATTATACACCGAACGCTTTTAATGTTACTCTGCGTGAAATATCATTTATTTATGTTTAAAAAGAAATAACGCAAAACGATCTGATAAACGCTTCAAACGATAATTATTATAAAAAATAAATAAATCTTTATTTAATCGCATCGCGGAGCGACACGGCGAGGTAAATTACAGACCTCCTCGGCGTGATCCGTTTTTATGCGATTTCATACCCAAGTGCCTGCACATTAAAAGTGTATTATTTTGTCTCGTTAATCGACAGCGATGTTTTTCTTCGAAGGCAATTATTCAATTCACGAGTAAATTAAAAAAAAAAAAAAAATTCCGTCGGACGTCGTCGTTCCCATTGCAGGTTGCGTGTCCAGTTGAAGGCACGAGAAAAGTTCATCAAAGCGACATACCGCGCCGGCTCTGCACTTTCGTCGCTTCGCTAACGATTTCCGCAATTTTTCCATCTCTCTCTCGTTATCTCTTTTTCTCTGTGGATATTTTCATTTTCGTCAATTAATAGCCGGCCTCTTTAAGCCTCAATAAAACGATAATGAAGAATGACGACTTGCCCGGGGTAGAGATGTTGCGCAAGAAACTTTTTCCCTTGAGATTATCTAACTTGCTCTTCACTATGCCGATTAACTTCAACTTTTTTGTTTCTGCGGTTGATCGATAGCAAGTTGTATCGGTTTCTTTTTATAAACAAATTATTCACTCGATTTAATTGAATACTGATTAGTGTAATCTTCCGCGATAATATGTTGTACGATTTTCACGTCAATTTTCTTTTACGAAACCGGTAGTGAATTATTTTTATTCAGCACTCTTTCACTTCCTCTTTTGAATCGAACTCATCATTCGTTATGTTAATCTCCAAAGAGAAAAGCAATGACAGTGTGGGAAAGGTTTAACGACTCATTTTTTTTTTTCTCGTGGAAAAAAATATCATCGCTCTGAAGTATAGAATTTTCAGTTTAAAAACTTCAACATTTTAATAAAAAAAAAAAAGGAATTAAATAATACCCGTTTAAAAAAATTAGTAAAATAAAATTCTTTTAAGTTTGATAGCACGATACACATTTTTTCTCGATACTGTAATTAATTTATGATTAAAAAAGAAAAAAAAAAAGTAAATGCCTGCAGCAGACGACATTATAAACTAGTCGAAAATTAAAAACCCACAAACTTAAAAGCCTTGCTCATCCCAAGTTCATTTGAATATAAATGAAAGACAAAGCACCTTATCCAGATGATCGCGATAACAAAAAAACAACACGCTGAATTACATTAACTTTTCATCAACCCCCCCTGATGTATTACAAACAAAAAAAGAAAACACGAATTTCACCTTTGAAAGTCATCGCGCTGATGCGATTGAAGTCGAAAACTATCCCGTCGAGCATCCCTGGGCGTCATTCTCGGAATCGCTAGAAGCGGGGAGGATCCCGTGCAGCGAGGAACTCGCCGCGCGGCGAACATATTTGCCCCGCGCGAACTTCCGGCGCACAAGTTATTCCGCAATCTGGTTACATCCCGCGCCCAAGATTGCGCGGAAATAGCCCGGAGATCGCTGCTCGCTCTCTCTTCTCCTCCCCTCGTGGCGAGCGCGCGAAACTCGAAGATAGCGGGGCACGCGCCCCTGTCTCTATCTCGATTTCCTCTCGCATCCTTCCGCCCCCTCTTGTCGCCTTTCGCCGTCGTGATCTTCTTACACACGTGAAATGCACAGCTTTCCGCGCAGCGTAGCTTTTAAAATTATTTTTTTCTTTCGCTACGTTGATGTTGTTGCTTCGATAGCGCGTTGAAGGAATACTGGCTAATTTCTGGACCGTTTAGTTGCAATGGAAAAAAAATTATGAATTTTATGAGTTAATTTATTGGCTTAAAAGAATTTTTTTTAGTAGGTTTACATGTTAATCTTTCAATAGTTTCTTAAAATATATTTTTGTAGATTAGAAAATAGAAAAGTAAAATATTTTTGTAAATTAATTTCTGGACCATTTAGTTGCAATGGAAAAGAAATTATCAATTATATGAGTTCATTTATTGGCTTAAAAGAATTTTTTTTTTAGTAGGTTTACATGTTAATCTTTCAATAGTTTCTTAAAATATATTTTTGTAGATTAGAAAATAGAAAAGTGAAATATTTTTGTAGATTAATTTTTCATTTTGACACTCGTTCGTAAGATTCTGTATACGATTACACGTAATTTTGAAATGATACTTTTCAGAAGTAATTTGATTTTGTACGATAAATAATCGAATTAATATTGGAGAATAGAAATTGTTTGACGTAAGCGTAATCAATTTTTTAAAATGTTTTCGCTTAAATGCAGTTATACTTTTCACTTCTTGTTTAATTACGTCTTCAATTAACGACGCTTTAGGACTCCTTTAAGAAACTTTCATTGCACGCTGATCTTCGTTGCCGAGAAACTATTAGTATAATGAGAAGCGATGTTATTTGGAAATTAGACCCAATTCAACCGGTGTAAAATCAGATCATTTTAAAGCACTGGAGAGGCACTTTTTGAACCTTTCTGAAGGTATAAATCGTTAAGTGAAAAATTATTCATTAAACAGTTTCGTATTTAAAATAAAGATATCCACACCATTTTTAAAACTTAGACATAACAGCAATAATGAAAAGAAAAACTATAGTAATTGTAACAAAATTTTTTTAAGTGGAGAGGACTCGAATAATCGTTACGAACCAAAGTTGTAATTAATAACTTTGGTTCGTAACGATCA
>JAWWEN010012152.1:0-23277 GCA_035582955.1 Sycophila texana | reverse complement strand
GCGCTATAATCGCTTGGTTCTCACACGCAAAACACGCGTATAAACGCGAATTTCTCACACTGAGTTATATAAAAATAATCTTCTACATCAATGAAAAGTTCTATCATAAGTGCAGTTTCCTTTGGTCTAGATACATTTAGCGGCTTTATGTAGTCCAATATGATCGAATTTATCGGGAGACTCATATAAAACACCACTGTTACATTTTGAAAATCTATTATAAAAGATTTTATACATATAGTCAGTAATGTAAACTTATATATATTTTAGAAATAGTTTTTTTTTTAAGAATAAACGTAAATCCACTTACAGATGTAGAATAAATTTAATTTACGCGCCAAAGCAGCTTGATCGCTTAATATTTTTATTTCATTTTCGTCTGCTAAGGATTCCCAATCATTTTTTACATTTTGCAATAGTAATTGAATCTAAATTATTTTCAATAAAATTTGTGTATGCAAATACAATTTAATTTTTATATATTTATAATTTTTGTTAATTTATTGCAGATATAAATTTTAAACTAATGAGAGCTTACCTTTTTTTGCTTAAACGCCGCATTACCAAATTTTATTGCTACTGTAAAATAATACAACATAGTGGCCACGATTTCAATTAGAACGTCTACGTTACTTAAGTTCAGCAGAAGTTTTATTGTCTGAAAATTTATAGTTTATACGATCTGCAATAGTGTGATTCATTGTAATTTAAAGAAAGACCGATTTTTTAAATGTATATTCTAAAACCTGTTAATGAACTCTAGTGAAACTAGTAAATAATATTTATTTATTTATTTAAACAATTAGACGGTCTAAAAACCCTTTACAAGATAACAATAGAAAAATTAAAACTAAATTAAATTAAATAAGAGAGCTGAAAATTTAGAAGTGTGTTTAATATATTAAGTATATATGCAAAATATAAAGAAAAATGTAAATCTTACATTAACAAAATAATAATAAATAAAAAGATAAGTACGTTTCAACTAAATATTTATTTAGAAAGTGCCAACTAAATAATTTCTTCGTGCTAACTAAATATTATTTTGGATTTACCAAATTTATTATTTAAGCAATTTATTTAAGATGTATTACACCCAACGTTAATTGTTTCATTTAGAATGTGGAATTTCGAACCCATTCTCAATATAATTGATGCGTATAAAAATTTCAATTTACATTGTTTTCAAATTCAGAAATAAATCGGTTAATGCTTAGTATCTAATTTTGTTAACACACATGCTTTTTACTACACAAAAATTAGTGAAAATAATTAAGATTTTCTATTCGGTGCACAAATATATTACGCTTGCAAGTTTACTATTTAATTTAAATTAATTTTTAAACAATGAAAGGGATAATTTGTTTTACCGATGGAATGATGACACTCGAGAGTTGAAGTATGAAAAAGCTCTGAAAGAATACTCGAGACACTAGAGACTGATAAGGCCATATCCCGAGAGAAGTCATATAAACTTCACTGCACATGAAATAATGTTTCATTCCATACTTTCGTTTTCGTCTTTCCATTTTAGCGTTTATCAATTAAATTGTTTATGTTATTAAAATTTTAAGTTTCGCGACTTAAAAAATTATCAGACTTAAAAAATTATCAGAGTTAGAACTCATGAGCGATGGCACAAGAGATTTCAGAAGCGAACGTTTCACTGCAAAGTACTTTTGCATACAGACAGAAGAGAATTAGGCGCCGAGTGAGTCATTCCGATCGCGCTCTCCTCTGAAAGGTATATAATTTTAATTTTCGCTCACGATATGTACATACTTAATGAATATAATACATTGTACATCGCTTTCCCTGCGATATTTTTAACCGATTCGCGAAAGTAATTACACTGGACTCTGCGAGCAATACGTTCTTTTTAAAATTAGCTTTGCAGCGTTGGAAGTACGGGAATACAATTAGACGATGTAATAAATGCTATCGCGGAAAATTTGCATGATTTAATTTATTTAATGCTTAATTAAATACATCTCTATGGAAACACAAAGCCTAACATTATACAAACATTGCCCGGACTTCGCTGCGACGAGACAGTCGCTCTTCCAACAACCCCATCCTCGGACACTAAATCCCAGTCTACTGCTATAAAGTATAACATGGCAAATAAAATTTGATTATTCAAAGTAGCTAATAGTTGAATGACACAAGTGTGCTTTAATTATATTTTTTTTTATTTAGTTATTTTTAAATAATTTTATTTTCTTTGTTTGAAAAATATGCTTGTTCCGGTGTAGAATTTTAATTGAAAAAAAAAAGAAGAAATTCAATTGCATTAAAAAAATTTATTTTGGTACAAGTTCCTTACAATCAGTAGATCAACAATTATTTTATATTAAACTTTAGAAAATCCTTAAAAAATAGTGGTGGCCAATTAACTAATATTGTGGCCCTATAATGCTATAAAAGCTTCTTAGGTATGTTCGAGTACTTTCAGCCTCCTTTAATAAAAGTGAATAAATGTAAAAGGTTATACAAGTAAAATGTTATTTTAGGTACAAAGTTTTCCATTAGTGCTCAAAAATTTCATTTAGTTAATTTTCTTTTTGTAAGTTTTTGATTTATGTTCATTTTATAGTTAACTCATCTTATAGTTAACCGGAAGTTAACTCTTAACTGTTATTATTAAAATTAAGATAATACAAATTCGCATGATGATTAATATTTTAACTAGATTAACAAAAAAAGAACAATTTAAATCTTAATAATTAAAAACATTGTGAATCGTAAGTAGTAAGTATTAAGTAATTAAGATTAGTCAATAATTATTAAGAATAGTCAATAATTTTCTTAATAAATAATTATTTATGGAAAACAGTAAGAGCACTGAAAAAGTGAAAAGTAATAAATTTAAAATTTAAACTAATAAATTGGGCTATGATAATAGACCGAGTCATTACTTAATACTGAATTATTATTCACTGTATTATTCACAGTGTAATTAAGTAAATATTGACTATAAGAATAACATGAATTGCACTGTAGCAAATCTGAAACCAAAGTACAGTTTACGTGACGATAGAAACCTAAATCATCTTTGTATGAAGTACAATCCTTATCCACTTCAAATTCTCTTGAAATGACTCCTTGGCAGACTTTCAATTCATCGAATTTTGTTATAATATTAGTAAGGGATTCAATATCCTTCAACACATTTGGAATATCTGGATTACTAATGACTAGTGTTTTTCCATGAACAGAATAATGCATATTTCCATTTCTATTGAGGACAATATTTTTTTCATTCATTACCACCAATGCTAGACCATCCTTGACAGGACACTCTTTGGAAAATGCAAAAATCACGTCATTGCCTATTGGCAACTGAGTTACATTCCATGACTCCGGTAAATTTTTAGCATAATGGAAGAAATTATTTTGTAAATGTTCAAAAGGAGACAGTAGGCTCACTTGTTCATCTGCGTCCATTTGAAATACATCTATAAAAATTTTTAATTGTTACAGTATAATAAACAATTTAACATCTAAATAATTTTATTAGTTTTACTAGTATTCATTAGTTTTACCTTCTATATTTTCAGGCTTTATTCTGACCATTTCATCTTCACGCAGAGGAAACTCTTCTTGTTTAATTTGCATGAGTATTTTCTCTGACGCCGACAGATCCTTAACAATATCGTGTAGAGTAGTTTCAACGTTCGTAGTTTGATTACATGGTATATTCTCCAAAACTCCAGTTCTAGACCTGTTCAACTGTATATCTGAGACTATCAGGCTTTCATATGGATGGTTGAAGTTGGATATAGCTTGATTCTCTGTGTCAAATATAGTGGGTATGGCCCCGAGTAAAAGCCGCGATCTCTGAAACTATTATCGATCCTGGCGTTATAAAACCACTGGTAAAAAAAAGTACGTTAAAACCTGAGCAGAAACTTACCAAACCGTTCGGAGTTTTCTCCTGATAGCGTCTGATGTACTTCTCCTCGAAGTGTTTTTCGCAGATGTACTCACTGGGCGAGAGGGCCTCGATGCCGGGTACCTGGTAGGCCCATTTTAGAGCTCGCAACTCGTCTTTGGGGACTCTAAACATGGAGCGTTGATCCTCGTCGTTTTTCCTCTTGCGGTAGCAGCACAAAGGCACGGCACACTTGGAACGACCCATCGTTGCTTATTCTCCTTTTTTTCTCTTACGCATAAATAACAATTTACAGTATTCGACTTGTTGTAAGTCACGAAGTTTCACCCTTCGACTTTGTTTTTCTTGACTTCGTTTTAGGTTAGGCGACGATGTTGGCCGGCTGACATGGCACGCACTAGTGGATATATTACGTGACTTCACGACCCTTCAAGTTCAAACTGGAAAGATTTTGTAGGGGCTCCTCAGGCCTGGCAGGGCTCCTGCGCTCCTCCCCCTTTTCAGCTGCAGTTCACGAACGAAACTTAGCCGCCAACGGAAACCCCATAAAACAGATGTTGTTGGTAATCGTATTTTTTAAAGATCCTTATTAAACGTGTCTGAATAAATAAATTAACTCATTAAAGATATATACATTAAAGAATTCTTTATTTAATCAAAATCATTATTTAAATTAAAACTTTTTTTCTAATGGAGATGCATTTATCGATCGGTTCGACATTTCGATCACGCAAAAATTGAGTAATATACGTATTATTCGTAAATTACGTCTTAAACTTCTTCGCGCGCACTTATTAATTTATATTATTAATTTTGCAAAGTATCCCTATACTTATGGTAAGTAATTGAAACGAAATAAATAAATAAAATTCAGTATATAGCTCAGTCTGCCTTCTCGTGTAAACTAGAGGTTTCAAGTTGAAGACGTGGACTTCGGGTCGGGCCTATAGATTTTGGGGTGAAAAAAAAGGTTCGGGTTATGGTTTATGGCACCCCAATTTGACTCACACTTTTGTAGTACGTGGAACAGAGAGGGAAAGCCCAAACAATAAGGGCATTGAGCTTGGGCGACGAAGAAGCGGACATAATACTTGTGGAGGAAAATTCAAAGTGACTCAATCTGTGTACGTTACACAAAATACAAGAAGGGTCATATATCCTTCAAAATAAAATTTTATTTTATTAATAAAGGCTGCCATTATATTATTTTTGGAAAAGCAAACACTTTATAACTTTTATCTCTGTGACTTTCTTGCAGTCATAATTACATACTGATTCCAAAATATTATTTATTCAATTTAGAAAAATAAATTTTTATAATCTTGCTGTTGAAAATAATATAAATATATCTATGCAATATAATAGATCTATAGATTAATTAGATAATTAGATTTAATAAATATTTAACAGTAGTATTGTGGATCGAATATTATACATTTCTTAAAATGTTTTATCTGAGAATAAATTGTTTAAATAAGTTAACAATAAACATATTATTTAAAACCATTTTAGTTTTACACATTGCGCGTAAAACAGAATTTAATTATACTCTTTTGCCGTGAAGTCGTAGATATAATTTCTATAATAATTAATCAGTTTAAATATTTTACATACATTAAACTGCACCAGAAAGCGTAATATGCACAAAACTTTATAAAGTGCACTAATAAATTGTCTATAATCTTTTCCAAGAATCCTTAACAATTATTACAATTATAAATAAAGTAACAAACTGTGTTACTGTGCTTTAATTACGTGCACACCATCATAAACTATATAAAAAAGAAAAACAATAAAAATACATATATTTTAAACCTAATAGTCTCGACCAACTTCAGTGCGCCGACCTCGAGTCCTCCCCATACAGAATCCTCATCATTAATTATCATTCCAAAAAAAAACATTCCCGAAAATTTTCCCGGCTCCTGAAAATTCCAGCCATGTGCCTGGCGATCTTAATGTACATAGTGACGGGCGCACTGGCCCTCCTGTGGCACGTGGCGATGACAGTGGGCATCTTCCTGCTGACCCTGCTGGGCAAGGCGATCCTCTTCGTGTGCGCGTCGATCTACACCGTGGCGAAGCCGATCGCCCAGCAGATGCCCGAAGACAGCCAGTCGAGCATGGACGAGGCGTCCACGGCGCAGCCCTTCGTCACCATGTACCCCGAGATCAGCAATTTCGAAGAGGATTACGAGACTATGGCGCGCGTCTCCCTCGAGACTGTCACCAGCAGCGAGAACTCGCCGCGCCCGGGGAAGCGTCGTCGCTCGGAGGAGTCCGGTACGACCTCCGGCGAGAATTCGCCGATAGCCGCGAGAGGAGAGCGCAAAGTCCAGAGGAAGGTGGAGCGGACGGCCGATGGGAGGACCGAGGCGAGGCTGCAGCGGGGACATAGACAGTCCAGGCAGGTCAATAAATGAAGTGGATTGATTTTGACTCTTGATGGACTCACTTTGGGATGGACGGAAGAAGGGTAGGAGATTACTTTGTGCAGTATAATGGTACTGGAAATCGAAAATAAGCGATGAGTAAGTTTTTTTTTTTTTTAATTAAAATTTTGTTATTCTTGTTGTTTTATTGTATTAGTTATGTCCTTATAGATTGCAGCAGGAAAAATTCGGCACGGTGCAGTACCCGGAGCGATGTTTTAAGATTTCATCCGGTGATACTTTGGTGAATGTGCGAAATTTCGGTAAATAGATGGTCAAGTATGTGGTATCTTTACAGTGTTTTTATTTAAAATTAAATTAATCATTTTTATTTTTAATGGGAAAAAGAAGAGAAGTTTCCATTGACTGTATTTGCAAGTATAACTGCCGATAAAATATGGTAAAAATTAGAAAATTATTCACAGATTTTTATCGCGGAACGAATTGGTACTCTTCTTTTTTTCACTTGAAATTAATACATTTTTTTTTATGAATTGCACAGGTAAATTTTCGATTCAATAGTTTTATTTTGTACTCTTATACAAAATTTGAATAAATCTTATATGTATACATTGATACAAAGTATGAGAACAAAATTTTCTTTGATAGCATACATTATGCAATAACGAACGCGCAATAAACTTGTTCTTGAGTAAAAATTTACAAACAAAGGTTTTAAAAATACAAATATAAAGTAGCATCTTACACTGGATTGGACGGAATCCGTTTTAAATACAGTACTGTATTTGTATCATACATCAGGTAAATTTGATCACTTTGACGGTAATAATAAAGTAATTCATAATTAATTAGAATATTTTCAATTCATTAAAAAAAAACTTTTAAACAGTTGGTATATAAAAATGAGATTCTTTAAAAATATGTCTAATAATATTCTTAAAAATTATAAATTTTAAGAATATAATTTTTAAAATTTCAAATTCTAAGAATATTATTCTTAAAATAATAAAAAATTTTCTTAATGTTTAACTTAAACATTTACGTTTTTTCAATGAATGAATAAAAAAAACTTTTTATAAAAATTCTTTAGCACTAACGAAATTTTTTTTGTAAATTTGCTGTTTTAACAGCAAGCATTATAATACTATGAAACATACATAAATTGTGTACATTTTTGTTATATTTTTTTTATGTTGTGCTAAAACCTACTTTGCAGTCATGATGTAATCATTGGACGGAATATTTGTAGTTCTTAGTATACTTGGTCTAATTATAATAATTATTATCAAGGCACTAATGGTAAACTCTTTACCATTGTTTTAAATTATAACACTAACAATAGTGAACAGAATTTAAAATTTTGAATTCAAATTTAAAAGAAAATTTAGAGTAGTAATAAACTTTAAAAAAAAATTTAGAGTAGTAATAAACTTTTGAAGTAACAATTTTTAAAATTACTATAGGTAAGAGTAAAGTATTAAGCTTTTTTCATTTTAATAGCTTGAAAAATGTTTGTGTATATGAGTCGTCCGACTCATAGTTCTTGTAGCTATAATAGCTTATCATCGTTTTAATTTAGAGTAACATATGTTTACTATTGTAACATATGAAACTATCTAACTTTCAGTTTTATAATAGCAGACTTAATTAATTAACCGGCACAGTTGACACTGTGCTATGTGGAGTTGTAGGTCTTGACCCAGCAATGGAATGAGTTGTTGATGCATTTAGAGACTGCATTGTACCAATCTAAAAAGAAATTCGATGATTTATTAAAGAAAGATTTATTATTTGAGTAAAAGATTCAAAATGCAATAAACTTACTCGTAAGTGAGCAAGATCTTCTAATCTTGTCAAATCGCTAAGCTCGATGTATAAGGAGTAGACAACCAACCATCCATAAATTGACAAGGTAGAAAATGCAATCCATAGAAGACATATCAGAACATTGTAAGCAAAGATCATGTCATTTACAACACTAAAGAACAAGAAGGCAAATAGCCTAAAAAGGGTGAAAACTGCAAAACTGTAGAGCCAGGGAACCATTTTCTTTTCGTATTCTTTTCTCAAAGCTTGGACCAACATGGAGGAAGTTACCAATATCACTAATCCTCCCAACATCGAGAATAATGCAAAGACAATGAGGGCATTCCTTACTAAAAACAAATGTTTATCGATCAAACTTTAATTTATAAATTAATTTCAATGGTAGAAATTATCTATACAGTATTTACCATGTACATTGCCCACATAAACAAATTCAAATGATATCAAGAAATATCCAGTATGTGTTGAACCAGGTGCAGCTTGCGATAGGCAGTAGATGTCAAAAATAGCAGTACAAATAGTAAATATAGAAAGACACTAAAATTATAAATAAACATTCAGTATTCTAAAGAATATTAAACTTTATCAATCTTTTGTTCCTTACCAAAGAATAAATTCCAGTCACCATTGCTCCTCTTTGTATATCAAGTATAAAGGCATTGGTCAATAGTCTCTTTTGGTACCAAGGTATTTTCACACTGCGCACAGATCTCGACGACCTGAGATTTGCACTGCTACGCGTGGTAACGTGTGAATAGACAGAAGGCGTGCCCATACTGGGTGACTTTTTCCCATAATTCATGTTGCTGCTTTAATTATCCTGAAAAGAATCCACCAAACAATCGTTATTGCTTTACTATAAAATTGATTTCGTAACAATTAACTGACAGTCAAATGAAAGTCAAAATTCTTTAATAACTCTTTAAACCCTTTAATAACCCTAAAAGTTTCCAATTACCGATGAATAAAAATTGATTCTAAAATCTAAACACTCAAATCAGTGATAACTCGAAAACTTCACAATATCAAGAATAAAAGGTTAATCCGAGAAATCTCATTAATTAAACAACCACGAATGTGTCATACTGGTTACACCCAGTGGCCAGTACTGTTTGTACACACAAGATGCACCTGTATGCACACCTCAAAGAAACCACCTCAGCCAACTTGAACTTTTGTTCCTCAAAACTCCGTAAAATTCCGTCAAACTATCGAAAACTTTAAAAAAAATATATTACGCACTCCTCAACGAGAAACTCACCGAACCCGCGTGTAAACCGATCGACTACAAACGATCATCAACGCGTCGCGGACGCAAGCGCGAAAGCGTTTCGGACACACCTTGAATGATGACTGAATGCTCGGCCACCTACACACCTACGCTACATTACACGGAAAATCGTAGGCAGCGCCACTCAGAAACCATAGTGGCCATGGCGGCCACACAAATACCTACTCAGAATTATCACTATGCTATCAGGCTATAGTACTCCGTACTCTACTCTACAGTGTTATTATATATATATAGTCACGTAAAGTAGTATGTAGTATCATAGTACGGCGGCATAGTTCATGATTGTGCCTTTCCCAGTTTCCCCCCAAAATATCAATTTCCATTTACCAATCGAGGAACAATAATCGATCGTATACGAAATGCTGAATGAGCGATACCTGGAGTCGCTGCGAGATGGCCGCGTAGTTAAATCGCGTTCTCCGAATCTCCATTGGAGGCGGTTCGGAGCCGTGCGTTCTGCGTGGCTTAAAGTGGGGTTATGTATTAGCCTAGCCCGAGCGGAGTGCAAATACCTACGTGTGGCTTGCGTAGTCCGTGACATCCAGTCTCAGTCGTCCATTCACGCGTGGCGACGTGGACGAGCCGCAGGGACGTGGAGGCATGGCGAGCAATCGTTGACATTTACTTCGCGGCGCTCGAGTTGTTTAGGTTACGTCCCCGCTGTTGACGATGAGCCGAGCAGAGTAGCGGCTCCGAATTGCTCTGACAGCTGCCCTGAGGAGCCTTTAAACGAGATCTGGTACTTAAAACGGTTTTAAAATCAAATTGAATCGATTGAAGGATTTGCTTCTTTTAATTTATTTCAATTAACTTTATTCAGCAGGGAGACCGTAAGTTTTCCAGTGGAAGAGCCGGTACCAGCTGTTCAACAGACAGCTGACAAAATGACGCAGCCAGGCACGGGGAAGTTAATTTTTTGTGCCGCAGGTATATTTGTGTGTTACTCCTACTATGCCATCCTCCAGGAGAAAATTACTCGAGGGACATACATCGATGGAGGTGTCTCTGAGAAATTCAACCAGATGTTCGCACTGGTGTTTATGCAGTGTATCATCAACTGTTTGTTTGCCAAGATTTTACTTATGACTGTGATGAAGCAGGGAGAGGATACCACTAAAACAGTGTACTATGCATCGAGTGCTCTCACTTACTTGCTGGCCATGGTCTGCAGTAATATAGCTTTACAGTTTGTCAATTATCCTACTCAAGTGGTTGGTAAAGCAGGAAAACCTATTCCAGTTATGATTCTTGGAGTTCTCTTAGGAGCAAAGGTAATGCTTGGCACTTTTTTATTTGTACTATTATATTATTTAAATATAACATTTGCTAATTTTATTTTCCAGAGTTATCCCTTAAAGAAATATTGTTTTGTTACCCTTATAGTCACGGGGATGATTATGTTCATGTACAAAGAAAAAAAAGAAGTGAAACAAATTGAAGGTGAAAATTTTGGATATCTTCTTATTGGATTGTCTTTAACAATGGATGGTATCCTCAGCTCCATACAGGAGAGAATGCGAGCAGAGCACAAAACTAAGTCTGGTCACATGATGTTCAACATGAACATTTGGTCAGTCTTGTTCAGTGGTGTCATAATTCTATGCACTGGTGAATTGTTCAGCTTCCTCAAGTTTTTGCAAAGACATCCTTCCTCCTTGCAGCATATTACTGTCCTATCAGTTTGTGGCGCTCTGGGCCAATACTTTATATTCTTGACTGTCACAGAATTTGGTCCACTTACATGTTCAATAGCAACAACCACAAGGAAATGTTTCACTGTATTGACATCGGTTGTCTTCTTTGGCAATTCATTGATGGCCAGACAGTGGTTGGGCACGGTATTTGTATTCCTAGGCCTGTTTTTAGATATGTTTTACGGAAAAACAAAGACTGTGAAAAAACAAGTAGCTAAATAAGCATAGAACAATTTCTACACTAATTTTTGATACTTACCATTGCATCACTGTCAACGAATCTCCTGTGCAATTTCTAGTTAATTTGTACATTGGGTACAATTTTTTTGTACTTTTCTTGTACACTCCATCGTGTGACAGACGATGCATCTAATGAAATTTAATTTACTATATCAAGTATAGTTGAATTATTATTACTAATTAGTTTTCAGAGCTAAATAGTATTTCTTACATTTTTACAAAGGAGGCTTTCAAATATAATGTATATTTACATTAAAAATGTATTATACATTTAGCTTCATTATTATTTTAATAGTAATATTTGTTAACTTTTACAATAGCAAATATTTTTTTAAGCTCATTTTTTAAAATAAAATTGCTTTTGGTATGATACAGAAAGGGAAATCTTAAGTTTTTGAATTATCCATGATCAATTATCAAAAATTTATAATAGCACTTCAAATTTTATGCCCAAATATTCATAATAAAATAAAAGATAGAAATCATCACACTTTAAGCCTGTATAATAGAAATGTAAATAATTTTGAGGTCATTTTTTCTATTGTAACACATTAGAACTCCGTTAAATTTAAATTTTATCTGGATCAACGCAACATTTTGAAAAGTGTACATAAAAATTCCTTAAATTATAAGTCAACTGTAATTTTTAGTAACCAAGTATGCATTATAACCATATATAAAAAAAAATGTATTCACAGGAAGTTATTGATAGCTCATAAACGCATTAGGTAGCAAGTACCAAAAAAACGAGCGTCCTGTATTTTTTCATTTTTGTACATATTTGCGTTTGACAGAAAAAAATGTTACTCGACAATATACCTGTTAATGAACAATCAACAATAAATTAACAAATCAATCTGTTAATTAATTTCTATACCAATTATTGATTGTTCATAATTATTAATTAATTGTTTTTTTTTTGTAACAGCGCACAAATATATTGAAAAATACAAACTGCACTGTTGAATTTGACAAAGACGTGTGCAGTTACTTATCGCACTACTTCCTCCAAATTATAAAAAATAAAAAAATAAATAAAAAATAATAATCACCGTCGATCTCTAAAAAAAAAAAAAAAAAAACGTCACGAGTGCGCTCGACCGGTGCTCTGTACAGAATACCTAAAACTGTATCATTGAAATAAAGTATATCATTCACGTCACCCACGTCGACTGAACAGAAAAATAATATTCTAATTTTTTCTTCGCCCACCACTAAGAGACTCAAATGTAATCCCAATAAATATCCCAATCTCCTCACTCGCATTCGTCTCTCACGTGACACCGCCTACATGTCATTGTAATGCAGATTATTAATTCCTCGATGGGACATCGATAACTGATCAATGAATTTTTGCTCGATAACAAAGTGAGAATCTGTTGCAGGAAAGTCTGACGCTAATCACCATACTAAATTTGTTTATGCTTTTTTCCTCGGTATGACGAAAGCTCCATCTGCAAGGATAATACACTTCTTCTCTCGAAATGCAAATCCTAATGGATGATTATAAGCGATGTGCTATGGATAAGCCAAAGCGATGCTTATCAGTTTGTAGAATATTATTCAGATTCTATTGCGATACTATATTCGATCCACTTTGTGTATTGTGCCGTCATTTTTTTTTCTTGTTTTCGGAAATCAGGGTTTTTTTTTGGCAATGCGAAGTAGAATAAATTAATAAATTAGTCGTTGAATGGGACACCCTTTTTTTTGGACGATTTGAAAAAATAAAAACAAAGTTGAATAAGTCGCACATTATTTTAATTAACGTGTTATCTCAGTTCAGTGGAACGACGCTTGAATACTATAAAAAGTTTTAATTTTCGATATATAATAATTTATTAACGCTGATAGCGAGTCTAAAATCTTTTAAAACCTTGTAGAGGTTGTCTTTTATAATTTGTAAATCAATGTCGATTGCACTGTCAAGCGTTTCTTTGCGGCGTTATTTCCGCACTACTGTTCCTATGTAAGAACGAGATTTCTGTTTTTTGTTTATATTGCTCGTGAAAAAAAAAGATATAAGCATGAAAAAGTTTTAATTCATTGAATTATTTAATTATTTTTTTTTTCTAAAAAGGTCTTATTTTCTCATTGATAAAGTATATTTAGCTACATTGAACTTCCAGTGTAGATGATAATTAATATCTTAATATTATAATTAAGAAGTGCAACCGTAATCAGATTGATTTTTGAGAATTTGATAATACTATTGTTTTTTCCGAGTATTATTGATGATGGGCAATAATGGTTCGATGGATCAGCATCGGTGCCAAGTGATTTTTAATTTTTATAAATTGATTTGCATCAAACATTTTATCTGATTTTTGCAGAATATCATCTAATCTCATTCAATGACGTAAATTACTAACAATAATTTACCTATTATTTATTTATAATAATTTCGTAAAGAAAATTTATTATTTATTTCATACTAACAAGTACAAGTACCCTTTTTATACAAAAATCTGTGGAATATATAAATATAGCCGTAAAATGCGAAGTTCAATAAGCCTATATAAGTAAATGTTAAATCAATAATTAATAATACGCTCTAAAAGACCGGATTGCACTTTTCAATTATTTGACTATGGGTGCACAATGTCGCTAATGCATTTTAGAATACAGTTTAATTTCTTTGTAACCTATTAATAGTGTAGAAAGAACTAATAATTGTTACACTTAATAATTAATTCTGTTCTTGAATACCTCGAAAATTCCAAGATCATAATTAAAAGTGCGGTTGTGAAATAAAGTTGTGGCGTGAGAACTTTTTATGTAAACACTATCAGAATAATAAGAAAGCGATCAAATAGTATAATATACTATATTTCATTGAAATTGCATGATCAAATTTATTAAACGGCATATAATAATTGAAGGCTAGTGTATTTAAAATTTTATCACGGTTCAAAAAAAATTAACATATTTTGTGTGTTATAGAAGAATGACACACAATATGTGTGTTAATTCAACACATGCTAAACATCTGCTTTTATTAAAATAAGCATAAAATTTATACTATAATTATTAAAATCTATATGGATAAGTTCAATACAAAAAATTTGAGCGAATTTTTAGAAAATTTAATATTTATTTATTTATTTAAATAATCAAACGGACTGAACATCCCAATATAAAACTAAAACTAAAACTAATTTACATGATTATAAAAACTAAAATTTAGTAGTGAAGGAACGCAGTGCATTTTCGAAGGCTCCAATATAGAATAATATAATAATATTAAAAATTCGTGTTTATAATAAACTTTTTATCGTCAAAGATGATTTATACATTAAACAAAGCCGCAATTAATTAAAGAAATGTTTGCATAGCATTGTTATAGTACTTATAAAGATTATAGTAAATAAATTAAATTAACGATATAAATAACTAATCACTTACAAACTCTCGAATCATGATGACTTGGCACAGCAATTAGTGGTTTCGAAAGGACGAGGATATATAATGTCAAAGCGTCATCAAGTGAATAATTTATATGGTTTTTTGTAATCAATCGATTGTTCCCCTTTCATCGCCAGACAAAAGACGAGCAAAGTGTCTTGTCTTATTCTTGAGTAAAACGAAGTAAAAGTTCATTCTTACGTACTAAAATGCGCAGTATTTCGTTCTTATTTACTTTTGCTTTCAAGATTTGAGATGACTCCGAGATGACAGTTGATAAACTCTTATATTACAGAATTCATGATAATATTTATTTTAAGATCTACATAATCTATTTTATGGCTGATGGATAAAATTCAATCTAAACAGATTAAATGTAGATTTGTACACGTTAAATTGTAACGACAACGTGACATTAGTTGATTAATCCGAAATTAAAAGATGTTAATCATAAAGTTCGCAGGATTTTAAGAAGTCAGTTAGGGTAGTCAGATTTTGTACTGGAAAAATGTAAAGTTACATTTTGTTTGTGCAGCTTTATGCGTACATTATTTGCAATAGTAATAAATAAATAATTAGTGCTATTATTTACATATCTAAAGCCGCGACTTTGACCTTCTAATCCGAAATACTATATTTTCTAATTTCATGTAATTTACATTAAAAGAAACGTGTCAACAGTAAGGTACAAATTAAAATTTGTGTTCATTTAGAAGGTATAAATGTTTCAATGTACAAATTTTTCAGAATTAATTACTCACGTGCAGTTATTTAGATAAGGAACTTTCTCAACTGAAGCATGCAAATACCTTCTGCGAGTTTCCACGTAATCGCATATGCTACTACGGACACAATGAACTTTCAATTAATTGACTGATAATGTTATTAATAAAAATGTGGAAATTCATAAATCATAAATATTCTGTGAAAGCGGCGGTTCGTCCAAGTATCAATTCACGTGGATATGTCATACATTCGAGTTCTTGAACTTGCAATCACGTTTAATCTAATTACACGACTATTTTTTTTTTTTTTTTTTTTAACTTAGATAGAAACTTAGGATATTGATTATTGAGTTTTCAAAATATACATTGATTTAAACAAAATCGTTCAACTAAATTAAGCTTGTGCAAGAATTATATCGTCACCTTTAACGGAAAAACGCACATTTTATTTTTCTCCAATGAAGAAATGCAGATGACGCAAGTATTTTGTCGCAAAAAAGTTTACTGATTTTTTGAAAATATTTCGCGAAATGTGTTATTTTATAGAAATCTTAAGGTATTTGATTTCTCGTTGCAGGAATCTCGCAAAATGTACATCCATCTCTTCATTAGGCAAAAATAAATGTGTTTTTCTTTTTTAGAGACGACGGTATACTGCAAGTTACTGCATTATTAATTGAATGATCGATATTTTCGTGCTTTCAATTAACAATGAACATTTGTTATTTAGTAAGGAAATTTATTTATAGTTATTTCATTCAATGGACTAAAATAGTACTTAATACCGCGTTATGATAAGTGAAGGTATAATATAAAACTTAAAATCTAAATTTAAACTGTACTTAAGAATTACAGATAAGAAAACGAAGAGGGTTCTTATTATATTAATTGCCCCAAATTCTTTGTGGACGCCATATGCTTTGTGGAAGGGAGTTCCTACATGTTACTGAAAAAATATTTTTTTTAAATTAATAGTGTCATTATGCAATTACTAAAAAAGTACTAAAATAGTACTTCTCTCAGTACAGTATACGCACTTTACACACCGTGTGGAGAAAATTAATCATATATTTAAAAAAAAAAAAAAAAAAATTTTATTTCGTCCCGATAATTCCAGTCCTCCCTGCACCCTGAATGCCACAAACTTTCACGCAATCTATTATTTTTCCAAATTTAACCCTCAAACCTACTCCCGGAAGTTGCCGGCCGATAGATCCAATATACACCTCTCCACGGCATGAGCGTCCTCGCGGCTGCTCCAAAGTCCATCATCGCATAAATGGCTTATCGGCGGCTCGAGCCCACGCCGTCTATAAGCTCCGCGGCGGCGGCGGCGACGACGGCGGCTTATACATACTCGATAAAGCGCGCCGCAGGTGGAGGGAGAGATCGGCTCGCGCGCGCTCTTTCAAATGGCAGGGTGAGCAGCGGCCGCCTCAGTCGCGCAGTGGACGCGCGCACCGCGAGTCCGTGTGTCCCACCCGGTCCAGCAGTGGCCCGCGTGCCATATGCTCACCTGGCGATGGGAAAGCTGACGAAGGTCCTGGCCCTAGGCCTCCTTCTGCTCGCGCTGACGCTCGGAACTCGTGCGCACACGCTCCAGGCCGACTTGAATGGTGAGCGACGTTCTTTCCCTTTGAACGTGAATTTGTGTGAAATTTACTTCGAATAGGTGAATATCTTGTGTTGAAATCAGATGGGGATGTGTCCCACTCAGACTTACCAGTTCCTTACCAGAATCCCTCCAGCTCCGTAAGGCCCTTAGATCTGTGTATATATACGAGTAGGACAAAATCCCATCAGAGTTTGATAAGATTTCCCTATCTCTGTAAAAATAAATAAGTGAAATTTGACTAAAATAAGTGAATAGTCACTTATTCCACGTGAAAAATCTTCCACTTGCTGCAATAAGTGAAAGATATTTAACGTGAAATAAGTGACTATTCACTTATTCTAGTCAAATTTCACTTATTCATTCTTAGAGGGATTCTCCACACTGAGAGAAATGTTTTAGTGAAAATTACTAAACTGTTTGAGAAAGCGATTGCCGGCTGACATTTCGCAAGAAATTACTAAGCTTTTCAGTAAAATTTCCTAAAAATATAGTAAGTATTTTAACTTGTAATTGTTACTAAAACATTTCTCTCAGTGCATCTAATTTCTACGTGGAATGGGTGATTTTGAAAGAAAGTCCACTTTTTTCGTGCAAACTCTCTGGTAGTTAATACCTCTGTTTCAATGCATAAAGATTACATCTTGAAATTTATAATTCTGCATTTATTTCTTTATAAAATGCACTTTCCTTGAAAATCAGCCACATACACTTATTCTACGTGATAAGTCTTCCATACATCGAAGAAGTGAAAGACTATGATGACGTGTAATAAGTGTGTATTCACTTAGCCGAAGTAAATTTCACCTGTATTAATGTTTAGAGAGTTCGGTTTTTCGTTTTGTTTTGGATTCTTCTTCTTTCTTTTTTAAAGCCGAATCTGTAATTGTACATTGTAAATAATGTACATTTTAATATGTGTGAATAAATAAAATAATCGGTATGTATTTTGTGCGTGGTGGAATATACGTGTACGGTCCAGTTTTCTTTGAGTTCTGAGTTTTACCGGTGGCCTCGTTTAGTGCGCAGTGATGAAAAATTGTGCCCGCGGGGGTATTACTCTGTGAACGATCGTTTAACGAGTGAATCGTACTTTTTTTTTCGTTAGTAATCGGTATAGTGATGGATAGAGATGAGGATAGGTGCACGTGCGATTGATGCGCTTTTTGGATGATTAGCCTCGTTTTTTTTTTTAAGTGGGGGGAGTATGTGATAGATTTTTTTCTTCTTGACTCTCGTTACGCGATGAGGATTCAAGAAAGAAAAAAAATGATGCGTGTGTCGTGTATAAAAAAAAAAAACGTCGCGGATTCAGTAACGATGCGAATTTCGTTACGTCTGATTATCCTTTGGCCGATACTACTTGCGTAACGAGCCTTACGTAAAATATACCCCGCAAAAATTGGATACTGAAAAGTGTTTTATCGTACAACTTTGTTTATCGATATTTATACTTTTACTTACATATTTATTCGTTTATTATTGTCGATATAGCGGTAAACTAACAGTCGAGTGCGATAGAATTTCGTTCTTTAAAAAGTTGAAGTGAGTATATTTATGTATTCATTGTTAAATTGGCGGTAATAAATGTTGAAAAATCTCGCGCATAAATTTAGTTTTCGTGCAATAGATAGTAGTATCATTAAACTTCCGAATGGGAATGCATGTTTATTTCAGTGCCACTTTAAATTTCGGAATTTCCACTTTTTTTTTTTGTCGAAAATATAAATGTGACTAGCGTTAAGCAACTTCTGTTTACATCTATTTTTTACGAAGTTATTGAAATATTAAATGAATCACACCATCGTCAGATATATGAATAAATTAAAAACCCTTTGCTCGAAAAAAAAAATAAATAAATACACATATTAAAATCGAGCGCGCGACATTTGAATAATATAATACACCGCGGCGCCGCGGAGACCTTACAGGCCACATTCCGCGGCCGATAAATAATCGAGATGCGATAGAACGAGCGGATCGCCGTGGCACAAGAAAATTTCAATTGCAAAAATTTACCAAGTAACGCGATCCGCGAGTCTACAGAAAAACAAACGGAGCTTAGAAAGGAAAATACATAAACCGATCGGAGCGCGCGCGCCTAACGCTATAATACACACGCACGCGAGCCGCGATCGACTAAGACAAAAGTCTCGGATAGATAATGAAATTTCATTGATCTGAAGAATACAAGCCGGTGTGTCCAGGTATTCGGTGTTTATCTTTTTTTTTCAAATAGTCACACATTTTCTGAATTATTGTTCGGGGGCGCGATAAGGCGTTTCGAATGTATAGATAAAAATTTATCGCACGACCGCCGCATATGAATTTACGGAAGCTGAAATAAAAAGAAACTTAATTATTAAGTTCGATCTTTTTTTCAAGCGAATGTTCGATTTCCCTCCAGAATTTTCTATAGAGCATCTCGTTGCGCCGCGGGGCCTTAATCGTCGCCTCTATATAAACGATGACTGGCACAATTTAGAATTTCGGAAAAGAGCTCTACTTAATTGCAGGCAACAATTTTATTAAATTTATAAAAAGGCGTCTGTAAAAAATAATTAATAATGTTGATTTCAATCTAATATAATGACCGAAGTATATTTATGTTATTTTATTTTGTTTTATAAATTTACGAGTTTGTAGCCACTATACTACATTTTCTAAATTTAAAAAAACTAACAGCAGCTAAATCATACAAAAATATTAATAAAACACTAGTAACGCTTCTTTAAGTAATGTTGTGAAGCTCACGTTCATTTAAATTCACATACTTATACCATTTTTTTATAAATATAATGCTATTTTTTATTAATAGACTTATAAATATAAATCAAAAGTATGGCTCTCTTTAGAAATCTAAAATGTGCTAGTTTTCGTTAGAGCCGACGTCATGTTCTTTACACGTTTACGTACAAATGATTAATGAGTTCTTATTACGATGCGAGAAATGGAACGTTAATTATTTATTTGGAATTGCGTACGATATAAATATATAGTATATACGATATAAATGTATAGTTTAATGCACAGATGAGCATCGGCTGGAAAATAAACTTGTGCATTCTTTGCGTGCAGTGCGCAGCAGACAGCATTAAATCGAAGCTCATTAAAGTCATTAAGAAAGTGCTGAATTTTTTAATAATGATTCATGTGTTTGTATGAATGAAACTGTTATGTGCGTCTTGGAAACCGAAGAAAAAAACGTGTGTGATCGAGAGGAAAAAGAAAACAAACACGCGTCTCGCAAGTATATAGTTTATATAGTAAATATGAAATTTATGTATTGAGTAAAATCTACGTATTAGAAACTTTTTTTTTTACGGCGCACTCTGCGTTCACGTTTAATTTACCGCATGAACGATCGAATTAAAATTTCGCACGCGTGCGATGTACATTTCTCTCGGCAAATTTTGACGAATCGGCTTATCGTATTTAAAAACGATAAACTGGAAAATCGATTACTTTTGTAAATTATGTTGGTTCAAGTGGCGACGCGTGATTTCAATTTTCGGCGTCAATAAGTGACGCGACGTTTTCTCCACCTACGGACAATACTAAAAGAGCAGATCACTTTGATGATAAGCTAAAACTATTCCGGTCGAATGCTAAGTATCAACAAAAAAAAAATGTGCTAAAATATTAATGCTTTTATTCTATAATAATTTATATACTGTCTGGGCTGGTCATGTTTTTTTACTTGAGTTTATTAAAAAAATATATAAAAAACGTAAATAATACTTTTGGTCGACTAAATGCGTGCGACCACCCACGAGTTCCTAAAAGCCATGTCACTTTTCCTCATCACTCAATCAATCTTGGCGTCATATTGTAACAATACTGTTTTACGAGTTTTGATAAAATGATAATATTTTAGAAGAATATATATATATTTAGTAGATTACATATGTATACACGATACTAGATTTACGATTTTTACATTTTCCTTCAGTTCCATTTTCTTTATTTATGTATTATATTTAGTGAGGAAAAAATACATTTTGAAAATAATAATTAAGTTCCAGTGATACAGAATGTAATTGTAATATTATAATGGCTCAACTTTATGTGGACATGTTAATTAAAAATTAATTAGGATTTTAATTAAATTTAAAATTATTAAGTATTTTACATTAGTATAACCATTACATAATGAATCTAAATTGTGAAAGCAAAGTAGCTCTAAACAAATTAGTAACCTTAAGAAAATATTACTTTGAATCAACTAAATATTTATTTGAATTTGTAAAATTATCAATTTGATTTTAATAAATGGTCAGTAGATTTAAATATGTAATTAATACAACTATGCGCGCTCCTTACCCATTATCTTAATGGATTATTAATTATTTTTGTCTGATAACTTTTTCTATGTTTAAGTTCTTTTTGCATGAGTTTCCTTTTTTCTTTAATTTACAATTTCATTTTCATATTAAATAATAAGAAAGCATCAAAAAATCGCTCAATCGAAACTTACATTTACGCAGTTTATATATAGTCCCACGACACGCAACCGACTTCTCGGATTTTTCACTTATCCGCGCAATATGGAGAAGAGTTTAGCAAAGATCGGCCACGCTATTTCGGCGCTGACGCCGATTTCTCATCAATTCGGACTTTCGACCTCCGACTCCGAGAGAAACGGTCCCGCATAAATTACGGTGCCCTCGCGTCATATCAAATTACCGTGTCACGTGATCTACAGTCTACTAGGGCTGCATAAGATTCGAGACTTTCCTTGGTCTTGTTTTTCAAAGCAAGATCGAAACAATACGCCGAAAAAAATTTTAAGACGAGACTAACACAAGGGAGTTGATATTGTTGGTCTCATCTTGAATCTTGACGAGTGTGATATAAATTTATAAAATTATTTGTTTAATTAGTTTATTGGTATTTTGTGGCATTCTTAATCACATAAGAGAAATAACGATTGAACAATTTTGAAATGATTGTTCTGTCTTGTAATAAATGCTCATTTTTCGCACCAATAGTTATTTGAAATGATGTCTTTACTAGACGCGCTTATATACATTAAATCTTTGTAAAATTGAAAAAAAAAGTTAAGCTTCAAGCGAAATAAATTTCCTGACATAAAAAATATTGTATTCTTTTTGACATAGTGTATTTACAGTACTTGTCTTCCTTGTACCATTATATTACACTCGATCTAAAAAAAAACAACTTTACATCCTAAATACACAATTACAATTAACGAAGAAAATTTTATTTTAAAACGTAAATTATATATTTTTTTTTTTAATTTTCAAGACTCGTTACAACAACGAGACCGAGCCTAATCAAGACCAAGCCTTGGTCTTGAGACCTTAAATATAAAGAAATTCCTTCTTGAAATATCAAGAAGACCTTATATAAATATCAAGAAACTGTCGAAAAATCTTGTCTTGTACTCTATGCACACGGTTAAAAACTTTATGTTTTGTGTATTTCGGTAGAAGATTACACAATAAATTAATTTTATTTTATATTTTTTTTTTGTGTTATCTTATCTTCATGTAAAATAATACTTAATTAGAACACAAAAATTGTGTTCAATTTGAAACTACTTCCCTACGAACACAGAAATAATGTTCTTTTTATGTCCATTCAATGTTAAACATTATTTTAAAGTGTCTGTCCTAATTTTACCAGCTAACTAATTTTAACAGTGCAGTCTCAAGATTAACAAAGTGCGTAAACCTTTGGTTCCAGCGCGCGATGATAATGCGACGGAGCGGCCTGCCGACCCGCAGATAGAGGACTGCGCGGCCCACTCGATCGAGGAATTTCCCACCGATCTATTCACGTACGATCAGAGGCGCCAGGGTGCCGTACTGCTGCACGCCTTCTTCGGGCTCTACTGCTTCCTGCTGACGGCCTACGTCTGCAACGACTACCTGCTGCCGGCGCTCGACTGCATCTGCGCGGACTTCAGGATCAGTCCCGACGTGGCTGGAGCCACCTTCCTGGCCACCGCCAGCTGCTTCCCGGAGCTCTTCGTCAACGTCGTCGGCACCTTTCTCACGGAGTCCGATCTTGGGGTCGGCACCGTCGTCGGCGGTGCCGTCTTCAATACCTTCGCTACGCCTGCCGTTGGCGCGCTCTTCGCCGCTAAGGTTTGTACACTCGCCTCGAATTGAAACTCGAAGAACAATTTAAAAATTTTCATGCGACGTTGCAAATATTTGAATTGTT
>JAWWEN010012131.1:0-23286 GCA_035582955.1 Sycophila texana | reverse complement strand
TTGTAGAAAAATTTAGATCGGTTAAAGAATACGTCTCAATTTTTGCGAGCTTTAACATAGGCTTGTCCCCTTAACTCCATTGTTTTGTGTGTTTCGACATATTTCGAAATTTTTAATATTTTGCATAAAATTGAAGGTCAATAATAAAGGCTTTACGCTGGAAAATCATAAAATTTTATTTTGCATTTTGAGTTCCACATTATAAAATAATATAATGAGTAAATTGCATATAAGCTACTCATACTAAAAATAATTTTAACATCACAGTCAAAAAAATAAAACTTTAATATAAACATTATAAAAAGATTTGGTACATAATTTACTTTACAGCTATAACATACAGAACTAAAGGACACTGATATGTACAAGACGATCGATACATAAATTTCAACAGGAATAAATTAAATGCTTTCAAAATAACATAAATGTAATACGCCTACATTAAAATTTGGACAAATTTCAAAACAGCTTATTACAATGCAAGAATTAACAAGTCATTTAATCTTAGCAAGTCAATGATAATTACCAAAAACACAAGGAGAACATTACAGGAAGACAAGGTAAACCGATTATTTTTTTTTTAAATACATTCTACAAATTGTACACAAAAAGACGACACATTTCCTGTCCAATCGACAAATAAATGATTGAAAATCCTCGACAACTCCATTATCGCAGCTCCAATATTTGTACGCGCACGAAAATTCGTATAAAGAGCATAACTGAGCCTCGGTTGACTCAGCCGATAACACGCCGTTGAAAAAAAGGGGGTTATACCTCTCAGCAGCTCGCACTACATTATCAGTCACATCACACATCAAATTCGTCGTCGACTCGCCTCTATATGAACTGCACCCCTAAATCGGCGTCATCCTGCGGGTACGTGACTGTGTGTGTGTAGGTGTGTCTGTGCGTGTGTATACTCACCGGAATGATAGCGGCTCTCATTGCGCGTGAGTCTGCGGTTGCCGCGCCTCGTGGCCGCCGAATTCGAGTTGCCGGTGCTGTTGGCCGTCGAGTCGGCCGATCCCGGGGGACTGGCGATGCCGCCGGGCGCAACGCGACCGCCTGAGCATGCAACAGCAGCGGCAAAAAAAGAAGAAAAAAAAAACACATAGACTGAAAGGGGGGCAATACTTTTCTTCGAGACGGGTACATGCTATCCGCGGATCGTTATTGCGAGAGACCGTCACCGCGCGGCGGGAAGGGAAGTGCCGCTTTAGTTACGATTTCACTTTCCATAGGAGACATTCTCTACCTCTTTATTTTTGTTCTTTTTTTTTCTGTTACTTTTTGCAACGAGACTTGTTTTATACTCATAAAGAGAGTGTTGATCACTGGATTGCACTGAAATTTTGCAGACCGATCGAAAGTAATGATCACAGTGTTGCGGAATTTTGTCCAAAGGTATATTATATATATAAAGAAGAAGAAAGTAAAGAGCTACATATTGAAATTCATACGATTAAAACATCTTTATTGGTTTAAATTATCAGTCGTTAAAAATTATGCAAAACATTATTATTACATTCAAATCATTTGACATGAATGACGTGGATACTTAAAACGTGAAAAATATTATAACTTATTGAAAAATTTCATTTTTACAATAAAATTTGTATCTTTTCCAAAGTTTATGGTAATATTTTCCATATTTCAAGTATGTCCTTCATCTTCAACGATTATACATTTTTTTCAGTTTAATTAGAGTTTACATAATTATCCTTGGTTTCGATTTTTGCATTAGAACTACTTCAATTCAAACACATAATTTATTATCCACTAACCAAATTGTTTATCCTTCCGCGACAAAAAAGCAAAATCTATTCAATTTGCGTTAAGATTTGAACATATTTTATCAAAATCGTCGAATAAATGCAATTAAGATAATTGTCACACCATCCAAATAAACTCGTAGAGAACGTCTCTTACAAAAGATCGCAAAGTAAATTAACTAAAAAAATAGAATCTAAAAATAATCATAAATTAATCTGAAAATAAAAGGTGACAGAAAGAGAGCCAGCCACCACATATAATAAAAAAAAAAAAAAGAAATCAGGAACTGAGAAACCAACATAAAAATAATAAGCAAGGCGCCGGAGAAATTCGGCTGGTACACCCACTACACCAATAAGTATACTACACCAACAAGTATACTACACTCCGACGATGTTAGATCTCGCCAAGAAGCACGCGAAGAGCGGAGTATAAGAGAAGGCAGAGACGAGAGCATGAAACGAAAGGCAAACAAACAAAAGCAGACAGAGCGAGAAGAGCGAGAGCTCGAGCCGTTCGGACCGCGAGACAGTGTCGACGTCCGCTGCAGGCGTGCGACGGCGAGGCCTCCGGGACAACCGCAAGGGAGCGAATCGAAGCGCGCGCGTGCTCAAGTGCAGTGCGGTGGGCCGAAAACATGGCAAAAAAAATTCTTTTGCGTGCACCTCGACAAATCCTTTTTTTTAATTTTTTTTTTCCTTTTTTTGTTTGCTTCATATCGTCTCTTTCTGATCCTCGGATGGATTGATGGATCGGAGCATGTGCGGCTCTGTGACGCGACGGTGATTGGCGCCACGGTGTGCCAATATAAAGGCTTAATCGAACCGCACGACTCCGCGGCGATGGGAAAGACGCAGTTCGGTTTGATTGGGGAAATTCTCCGCGTTTTTCGTGCTTCACGGTATAATTCAGGTGGTGAGTCGGGGAATTTCTCCGATTGGGGTAATTACTTTATTCAGCGTCGAGAGAGTCGTGTGTACACCTCGATTATTTGAATTGGTATATAAACTGGTTGCTCGTGATCGCTACCTTTGTGTGCCGACTTATATTCTTCGAAATATTTTGCTTACGTAATTTGGAATGTGTTTACTTGCAAATGGTTGATAATAAGTATGCAGAGGTGTACGTAATAGTGACTAAGGATAAATTATGGAACGCAGTTACATTTTAGTGCGTAATGGTTGCACATCGTAAACATATAAAAACGGAAACAGTGCAAAATCATGCGACATTAAATCAGCGCCTTCGAGTTTACGCGAAGACTGCTATAGAAGAGGGCGTGAGATTCGGGTCATTGGGTTTTTACAAAGCGTTGAGGAATATTTTTCCTTGCATCAAGATTTTCAAAAATTTATAATGTCATCGAATACTAAAGATTTTTTTAATTGCATGTAAAATAAATTTTAGCATAATTAGGAAATTTCATGTGTTTAGTTTTAATTTATCTAGTAAATTAAGCAAACTGAAGCTAGTAAAAAAAGCTAGTAAGTACTGAGACTAGTAAATGAACTTCCTTGATGATGGCGAATTGAAATAATTAAATAATGCATTTCAAAACGTTATGAATTTTTGTTCGTGTCGTTTAAATAGAAAATTTATCCTTTTTAAAATACTTCATAATATCCTGCTATCGTTTCTTTTTTTTTCAAAGAGGATTCTACATGGAGACAAGTTTTATTCGAAAAATTACAAGTCTTACAGTAATTTATTCTAGTATCATACTAAATATTGCAATTCAATTTATTCTCCGTGAAGATAAAATTGTTGTATTTTCTTTTTTGTTAATAATTACAACATTTACTCCACACTCTCAAAATAAATCTTTAGAGACCTATTACTTAAAAAATTATTAGTGTTAGATCTTATTATTATTTAGCTATTTCATCATCTCTTGATAAGCATTAAAACATTCCACAAAGCTTCATAAAAAATTCATTATTCAAATCTTTCCTCTTCTCCTAGTCAGTTAAGTTAAAAAAAAAAAAAAATTAACTGTTGAACTAACAAACCGAAAAATTTATTAAAAATTAATGAATTAATTAATTCAATTGAATGTGATAAACAAAATCAACATGCAAACATTTTTAAAATCTATCACAATAACGCATCTCTCAAAAAAAGAGTATATAACGTTACAAGGCCATAAAAGTGCAGCATGAAAAAACAATGTAATTAACAATGCGACTGAGCGCACAGTACGATGCGAGTTAACAGTCACGGATGCAAAATTAACAAAAAAACAAAAAAAAACAAAAAAAAAACAAAAACAAAAAAAAAAACGAAACAAGGTATAGGGCGTAAGGGGGTGAGCCTTGCTGAAGTGAGCTACCTGAGTGATAGCGCTTTTCGGAGTGGGTGACGCGACGCTGAGTGCGCCGGGCGCGCGGCTGCGGACGTCCGCCGACGCCCCCGCCGCCTCCGCCTCCGCTGCCGCCGCTGCCACTGCCGAAACCAGTCCTTTCGAGACCGACACCACCACCGCCGCCGCCGCCTCCACCACCAATGCCACTCCCGTTATTACCGCTGCCTGCGTGTTCGCATGCATTCGTTGAGGGGACAGACAAGGTGCATTTTCATTTTTAGTACACTGTTTTTTTTTATGTATTTGCGTAAACATTCACTTTTTTTTATGTGTGTGTTATTCGAAAAATTCTCGCGGTTCAGGTAAAATTTATTAGGTGGGTAGGATAATAAATAATTTTTTCCTTAAAAAAAAAAAAGAAAGAAAAAAACAAAGACTAGAGTCGACTGTATTAAGGTAGCTCTGTACGCACTCCCCTATAGACAGTTGAGATATTGAAGAAAATTTGCTTTCGAACACATTATTGGCTTACAAAATGTAGTTAACAAATATTTTTCGAATTTTTCAGTTTCACATTATATAACTTGCAAGCCATCAACTTTTATTTACAATTTTTTTTTTATATCATCCTCACGATTTTCCTATAAACGATTTTTCATATATTTTTCGGCGAAAAGCCAGAAAACTATAGAGCTACCTTAAATGAAACTTTCGAACTAAACATTACAGATACGTTCATCAATAACCAGTAATTTGTAAAAGTATTTAATTTGTCAGTGTATACGAATTTACGATGAATTTCTCTCGCTAAAATTTCACAGACCACGAAAATTAAATATCTTACTGCACACTTAATGTTAGTCCAAGCATTAACAATTTGTATAAAAAAAAAATTACGCACACAATTTTCGCAACTAAAAATTAGCAACACAAGGGGGGGGGGATAGGCATTACACATAATCCGTCATTTTCCAAGCTTAGCTGTGCAATATGCTTGAATGCTCGCTCAAGACACCGTAGCGGAAAGGTGGTCATTTGTACAAAGAAAAAAAAAAACAAGAGCCACGCAGACCCCGGCAAGAGAGTCTAAAGCAAATAAGCCATAAAATAAGTATAATAAATATTTTGTCGTCGTACCCGCGCGCGCGGGTTACATAACGCCCATACCGCGGGGGGAGCGCATAGCCCAGCAAGCACAAAAGAAAAGTGAGCGTACAATAGACAATGTGTGCACATTATACGCGTATCTCTCTCTCTCTCTCTTTCTCTCTCCCTCTCGGATCGCGCAAGCATTAAGACATCAGACCACGGCCGAACGGCCGCCATTAGTTTATTTATCAGTGCGCACCGCAGCAGCGGACAAAGGCGAGCTCTCGTCTCTCCTTTAACTTTTTTTTTCGTTCCAAGAAGACTCGTCAACGCCGAGCAGCGGAATGAGCGAAGAGATAAGCACGCGAAACCCCGTAGGAGGAGCGCGATACGCGGGGTCGATGCGATCGGGTCAGTGTTAAGGCTGATTGTCTATGAAGATTCAAGTAACCGCATATGTCCGCAGACATTAATATAGCCTAATGTAAAAGCGAAACCCGGACGCCAACCTTTTTTGAAGAAATGTAATTTATGCGTACACGAGAAGATATTTCGTAATTGAACCATTCTCTTGTAGTAAATAAGTCTTGTTACGGATAGGATTACGATTTATTTTTGATTAGAGAGTGTTTTGAATTTTGAATTTGACGATATAAGCGCCAATCGATAGTTTTGTAAGGAGTGAAGTTGGTCGCACAGTTGCTCGGTTAAAAAAGTTCAGTTGCCGATCAGCGATCCATCACATACTATTTGGATCCTACATCTACTAGAATTGGAGTCAATATTCTGATTTTTCATGCTTGATTCGGGTCTAAAAAAAAAAAAATGAAAATGCACTATAAAAAAGGCACTCCATAAAATGATTTTAATAAATAAATTACAATTGAAAGAGTAAGTGCGAATCCGAACCAAGCTTTAAAGATCCGAATATTGCATCCGATCCAGTTTCTCGTATTTTGATCCAGTGAAATTTCATTGATTTACAGTGAATACAGCAATAAGTGTGCAACAGTTTTTAAATTAATTGAATGATGGTCATTCAATTAAATTAAAGAGTAAGATTGACACACACTTTAAAATATCCGAAATTTTCGAATCTGACATTTTCATTTATCCTAATTTTGTATCCGAAAATGCAGATTCGGTCGGTAGCCCTAGTCTCTAAACTATACACTGCCGGTCACTTTGGGTTATACTCCGCGGAGGTGCCGAGAGGCTCGTTCGCGAAATACGCAGAACAACCGACCCCTCCGTGATGCTCGCCCACGCGCCCCGGTAATTTGGGTAATCGCTTCGCGGCTAAAGCATCGGAGAAAGGAAACGATCGAGGGCTAATACGCCGTTTATCCTTTTTAAACACTGCTGTTAGCTTTACAAATTGAGCCGCTAATTAAGGAAGTCTTTATGAACGTCGAGAGGCTCTTTTAGTAGCCTATACTCCGCTACTTTTCGTTCTGCAAAAAACAAAAGGAAAAAATGGTTATCTATAGCTCTTTTGGTCGCGTGAACTTTCTCAATTTGAAACAGTGAACAATCCTTGAAAATCAGTGTGTATAGATGCTACTTTGAAAAATCAAAATTATTGTCACTGATTAATATGATTAATATTCATTAAAATATTTACTACTAAGTAGTGAAATGCTCACTGTCAAAAACAGTGCAAGCTTACTGAGAAAAATAGTGTATTTTTACAACTCAATTCAGTGAATTCAATATTATTGTTAGGTTTGAACAAATTATAAAATTATTTACTGAAAAATCTCAGCCTTAAATTGACAATTATATTATTCATAGCTTATATCAATATAAAATATTTTATTTATTAAGACTATAAATAATAATTCTGAACACTCAACAACTGGTCTTCTATAGTTCCGATGAAAAATAAATCAAATGCAAAGAAAGTTAAAACAAAATCGTGACGATTAACTGATTTTTCAATGAAAAGCGCTGTCACTGAGAAAATCAACGATCACTATACATACTGATTAAAGATTAGACAGAAGAGAAATCTCCACACCCCGTCGTGAAACCGAGACTGCTCAACCGCAACTTTTTCCCCGAATTAACCCACTTCGCCCCTCCGCCAAAGAAGCGTATCACCCATCAGCAATTAATCCGCGCCCCCTCCCCCCCAAAAAAAAGAGTTGAAGAGTCGAACCGGAGCAAAAAGAAAGGTGCGCGAACGAAGAAAAATGAGGGAAGATAAGCGGTGGGTATGGAAAAAAAAAACGGGGAAAGGGTAAGAGGAGAGGAGAGAAAATGAGCGGCACGAGGAGACCCGGAAGCACGCGATGTGCAGTTACCCGCTGGCAGGTAAGTATGAGAGGCTCGCGCGCATACGTTACACGCGATAAGTACCCCCACCCCCCTCTTGTCCCCCTAACGCCGCGGCGCATCCCATCGAGCAATGGCTCGTTGACCGCGACTGTGTGTGACAATTTGCTTTTTATGGAATTGGAGCAAATAATTAGCGCGAGTCCGGGATGCCGGGCTTTGCGCGGCTTTTTGTTCCTCTCGAGGGGCAGCATCTTTGCCGCCTGCTCGTTCTCTTTCTCTCTATAGCGCCGCGGATCAGAGCGCGCCTCGTAAATTATTTCCCCGGTCGTTGTCGCTCGGCGCGGATAAGCCCGCGCGCCCATTATCTGCACGGGAAATTCGCTCTCCTTCTTTATTTTTTTTTTCTTTTGGAGATGTAACGAGAGCGAGCTACAAGGAGGGGCATTGAATTTCCAGAGGCTATCTGAAATCTATTGTGAATATATACTTGAATTCGAAGGGATTCGTTGGACTCTCCTTGTCGAGTTATCTGCCGATGGCATTTGATTGGTGGGTTTTCAGTTTTGCAAGAATCTGCGTATTTAAAATTTTTTTTTTTTTAGTTAATAAATGTTCTCTCTATAAAAACTGAATTTGTAAAAAAACTATTTAAACGTGAATAGTGGAGTTCTTCCCATTATTGTTTAGTGTATTTTTACTAATTATAGTAGTTGCTTTTTTCATCAGTTCAACTTTAGATAGCAGAGGAAAATTTTTTGAAAGTAAAAAATATTGTCACACATTTGAAATTATAGTGGATAACGTTTTATAAAATTTTAAAAGAAAAATTATTGTGTTAATTAGGCCTTAACAGAAATTAAACAAGAACTGGGCTATTATAAAATTTTTTCTTTTAAAAATGAATTATATATGCTCTGTTTTACAATAAAAATAATGTATTCATTATAAATATAAAGTTTAATAAAGTCAGCGAATTTTATTTTCATGGTTTTCATTGAAAGTTTCCAAATTGAAACATATTCAATTACTGCAGAGTTTGACTAATAATTACTCAACAAATTAACAGTAGTTAAATTAGTAGCTTTAAAGTCAGATATATAATTCACTAATTGAACTAATTTTAACTGTAATAGAATCAAAAAATCTTCATTTGTCGTAAGCTAAATTAAAAACTTTACTAATTACTTCCAAATAAGTTATAATATATATACACCGATCTGTACTGTATTCTTCGCTACAAATTCCGCAAGTATAAACAACGACATGTGCACATCAGACACGCTATAATTTCGATCATCGCCCTTTAACCCCCGCTCCAAAAAATCCCTCCCAATAAAATACATTACCCCACGATAGAATTTATCTATTCACCGAGAGTATAAGACCCTACGAGCTTACACACCGCGTCTCATGAAAAATCTTCCAACGAAAAGAGCGAGAGAGAGAGAGAGAGATATATAGAAGTGAAGAGAACAAAAAAATCCTAGAAAATCCCAAGGAAGACTTTCCTCCGGTTTCCACGGCGCCCATCTGTACACGCGAGAGGCAGCTCCTCGCTGCGCATATCCCATCAATTAAAAACTCGCGGCGAGGCGGCAAAAAATTATAATTAACAACCCGAAGCGCTCGGCAATATGAGCATCGGCACGGCGGAGCTTACGCTTACGCCTGCGCCTAATCGCACCCACGGATCTCCCTCGCTCGCGCGCAGGTACCCCGCACTCCCGTGCGCGCGTTCGGTCAAATATCCCGCGATGTGCACCTCTACTCTCCGTGCATACGAACGCCATGCAGGGAGAGCCTCGCGCTCCGCGCAGCACACTCCCCGCGCGAACTTCCGAAAGTCCATCGATCCGCGATATATATTTCGTGCGGCTTTCCCACAGTGAAAGGTGGGCCGCGTCGCCTCCCACCAGGCCGCCTCCGGCGCGTCCCCGCGGAGACTATGTGCACGCCGAGGGAGAGAGAGAGAGAGAGAGAGAGAGAGAGAGAGAGAGAGAGAGAGCATGGGAAGAAGTTCGCGACGGCCGCGAAAAATCGAACGTGCACACTACAGCGCAGGCGAGGCATTGGAAGCCATCGCGCCTCGGGATCGCCTTATGTAAAAGGCCAGCGCGCGACTCTTCCGCGTGTCTAGGTGCAGTTACTCGCCGCCGGCGGGTATAATACGCGCGGAGAGGAGGAGAGCGCGCCGAGAGAACTCCTCTCCAGCCGCCCGTAAGCAGCGCAATGGGCTTTGAACGAGCGCCGCGCGCGAGCACACACGACGCGATGCGCATTTCGCATGCCTTTTGCCCGAGCCGCCGCCGAGCGACCGTGGAATGCGTGCTCCGCGACCGGTGCACCTTGAGATTGCGAAAAATTGTAATATTTCTTTTTTCTCTTAGGTGCTGCTTCTTTTTTTTCTTGGTTTTGATGGTGGCGCGCTATGGGTTTTGACAATGGGTGATTAAGAGGCACAATGAGGTGTTCGAGCGAGTACGGGAATGCAGTGTCTTTGTCCGGTTCTTATTTGAATGTATTATAGTAATTCGCGTTGGTTGGGAGCGAAAAGAACTATTCTGCGTATTTAAATTTTATTTAAGTCTTCGCGGAGAAAAATGTTGTCTTTGATGTCTGCGCGCGAGAAATTACTCTAGTGACTGTTGATCGACGGACAAGTTGACTTGTGCGTTGAAAAAAAAAAAAAAAAAGAAATATAAATTTGACAAAATATTTATTCGAAGCTTGGCCAAGAAAATTATTAAAATTTTTGGTACATACGTTATGTACTTATTTACATTAAAATATGAAAATTCCTTCATAAAGTGAATTTGTCCATCGATTATTAGAAGTTCTACTAAATTTTAATTACTTATATAAAGGCGATTAAACGAAGCCTTTTTTTTAATGAAAAAAAAATAAATAAATAAATAGATAAATATATATTATATATATATTGCACTTGGTACAGCGATTTAAAAGATTTTCATTGTTGTATGAATGAATTGCACTTTTATTGAAATGCGAGGCGTCCAGGAATTTCAGGGTGGGTCGAGATCCCGGTCTACATGCACAATGCAAACATGATTTTTGAAATGATCTAACTGTAATTTTGGATTGCTACTGTGGATAATAATTTTCATTGTGCCGAGGTTACGGGGATTACGCGCGCAAATCTAGTCTTACTGTAAGCGCGCGTTTACAGCCCGCATTCGACGCATAAGGCAACATTTTGATTGGAATTGCTCGCATCTTACAAATTAGGAAGAGCCGTGGTAACGGACACTTTAAAAGTCCACGAACAATTTAAAAAAAAAAAAAAAAACTAGAAAAAAAAATTATTCCCAATTCAAAAATACAACTTCTTCATCCACTACATTTTTTCGTACCACGTTCATATGCAATTTTTTTTTTACATCGATTAATGAGATTAATTAGCTGTACAAGCAAAGTTCGAGTGGCTGATCATGCTAATGACCTATCGATGATTAATCTTCGACGTCGGACCACTTGATTTACTTTCCGCAGATACCATCGATTCCCCGAACAATAGAAACTGATAGAATTATCCTGGTGTTCAGCTGGAGTAGTCGTACGCCGAGACTCCACTCAAACTGCAAGTATCATTGTTCCAGTCACACTCTAATTGCACCTCGCGATGTGACGTAAGAATTTCGTCGCGGATTCCATCGAGCGGCGCGGAATGCGCGGAGGAATGCAAATGCAAGAGCCTACCCGAAAATGTCTATTTAAATTATCCTCTTCGCGTATTATAATACCGTCGTATATTATATTCCGCACTTCGTCTATTCCAAGCCTTCCCGAAAAGAAATAACCGTAAAGCTGCGCGCACGCCGTGCATTGTGCGCGCAAAAAGACGCTCGCCTCGTCGCTGAGGCCTTTTATGAGCGAGCATCAATATTTTTCAGCCTTACGAGGCTGCGTGAAAAAGTTTTCTGTTTTTCTTTTTTTTTTTTTTTTATTATTTATTCACGTCGGGCATCGACATCGTTGTATGCGCGTTTATACAGCCATTGAATGCGCCCCTCGCGCGCGGATCTCTCACCGTTGTATGTGCCGTGCTCACCGAAAGTTTACAGCGCAAAAGATATTCAAAGTAGCCGGCGTGTAAATTACATGGGAGTCCAGTTTAAAAGGCGTCTAAAGACGTTCTAATGCTACAACTCACTTTCGAACTGTCGATTAAAAATAAAAATATTGACACTTTTCTTGCGTAACTATGTAGTCGATCGGAAAGATGGCTATTGGAGGTGTACATGCTCGAATGGCTCGGAATAAAAAGGACATGATCGATCCAATAAATGAGCTTTCAATTTAAACGCTCGTGTGTATCGTTTCGTAGTAGAAAACTCGCGGCGTCGCTGGTTTCAAGAAAGTAGATACCTGTGAACATTAAGCGGTGGCTGCTTTCTCACGACGAAAACGATTCTTTGTAACGTCTACTTATGGCTTTTTATACTCGAGTTTATCAAGTTATTGAAGTTTTACGTGCAAGAGTCTCTCTATTTACAAATTTTATTGGAGAAGAAAAGCTTTGGTCTCGTCCGAGTTTCGAAATTTGTACACTGAGAGGTAATGTGTCCATTGTATAGGAAGGGAAATTTACGAATATATAAAGTTTTGTAAGTTAAAAAATGTGAAAAGATTTTTATTTTAACAAATTTCTAAGTATATCGACAAAAATCTTGCTAAGAATTAAACCATTTTAATGTTCAGTGAATGGATTATTATTAGCGAAAAATTGCAATTTTTTTTTAATAAAATTTACTAGAAAATCCAAAAAATGTTACAATACAATCTCTATGTAAAAAGATCAATGGACCTTTCGCTGTCGTTATTTAATATTTCTTAATTATAGTGCGATTAATTGAATTTACCTGTTTTTTTATTATTTTTATTGTTATAAGTATTATTGTTTATTTGACAGTAACTAATACCTGACTCGACACTAAATTAAAATTTCGTAATTGTTGCAATTCGTTTTAATTTTTTCTTTAAATATTTTCAGACGTTTGATAACGGCAATTTGTATAATTATGTATATTTTGCCACTGAAATGATCGCCTTCTTTAGAACACAGTAATAAATATTTATCGTCTCTGGCTATCGGCATTAAAAGATAAAAAACAAGATATCGACGTCAACAAAAGAGTCGATAAAGCATCAAATATTTTTATTTATAGAATAAAAAAATTCTTGTCCCAAAGTATTCGCGACTTAACTCAACCTTCCAATTGATTAATATGACAAACAGGCAACTTTTTCATAAATTAGAGACAAATTCTTAATAGTAAAGAAGAATATCTTCGATTATATTTGATTGTGTTCCATCAAGAAAATAGCAAACACGCTTCTTGGCGCGAAATTTAAATCTCTCATTAATGAGAAATTCAAAATTCGCGCCAGAAAGTGAATCAACTTTTTCCCTCGTATACATAAGGGTTCAGTATTAAAAAAATTCAAATATAGACAACTTAACCATTAACATGTATGTCTTCCTCCGTATTGAAATCCAAGAAGCTTTTTCTTAACAGTTAAAAATTTTTCTTCTTCATTTCAAGAGAAAAATTCTTTCCTCTCTCGGTGCCAGCTTGTATAAATATAGATTTTTCCAAAAAATAACTATCGACTACATTTTTCCCACCTATAACAAACGTCTCTTGTCACCAGCGCGATAAAAAAGAGAGGCGAGAAACTCGAGAAGCGGGTGTACAGGGGGATCCGGGCAATCAGACGTCGCTTCGCCCGGCCCCATAAAGCACATTCCGTGGGACCCTTGGTCCTAAAGCTTGCCTCGCCGCGCTTTTTGCATACTACTCGCGGACTCGTTAGCCGAAGAGAAGAAGCGGCCCCGCGCCGTCGAACGCCAAGCCCTCCTATCCCCGCGACGTTTATTGAGGCGATTGACGAGCCTCGACTTTCGCGTGTGCGAGAGAACCACTTTAACGAGGCGCGCGCGATTTCGCTTTCCGCGCGAGCACCAACTTTGCATGCGGTTCGCTCCATTATATACGCATATACGTGTTTACATACGTATATACATAAATATATACATACACATAGACGTGTACGTATATATGTGTACGCTATAATATAACCACAGGGTAATCGTAATACGAGAGATTCGCACTAACGGCCCGGCGGAGTTTTCGTGTTGATTTTCAGAGATTTTTTTTTAGTGACCGGCACTTTCGCGATACTAATTGTTTGCGATTATAGACTAGTTCTAGAGCCTGCTGGGCGGGACTCCTCGTCGGCGATATCTATACTCCGGATCTTTGTTTCCGAGGTGGCGCGGTTAATTGGCGTCGGGGAAATTATTGCGCTAACCGCTTTTTTTTTTTTTGCTCTTCTGGAAAGAACCGGATTGGATTTTTGCGCGTACTCTCGCGCGTCCAATTTTTACGCGGGCCGTGATTGAGCGGTGAGAAAGTGCCGGTTGCGATAGGCGAAATTAAATAAACATTAAGGAGCTGTTACGGCGGGGATAGTGATTATCCGCCGCTAGGCTGTCTTGATAGATTTCGTCCATGGAAAATTGGTTTGAGGTGGGTTTTGATTAGACCCTCGCGGTACGTACGTGTGTAATTACTTTGTTATCGCTAACTACTAGAAGTTTAGCTAGATAATTTACAAGTACATTTTGAAGATAAATGGAAGGGATTTTCCGAGAAGCTATTTACTTTGCTGCTGCGGCGTGGTATGCGTATGATGATGATGATGCTTACAATTGCCGATAAGGAGTCATGTTTTGTGGGGAGTATAAGTAATTGGCCGGTACGTAAGAAACAATAACTTGTAAGGTATATGTATATAGTTTTATCAATCTGATCAAATGAAAAAAAAAAAAAAAAAGATAAATTACTCGATTAAATTTTTCGTTTTAATTCGTTTAGGTGAATAATAATCATATTTAAAAATTTTTAAATAAACAATAATTATTTTACAACGTAAGTAGTATTTTGCTGAACTACTAGCAAAGTCCTCGCGCTCAAGATGAGAAGATCAATCAGAACAGCTATTAATTTATTATAACACACTTATTATAATTTAATTTAAAGTAAATTTCAGAGTAATAACAAAACTTTTTTATCTTTATGATCTTAAATTATTTTAATAATCGGTATGTTAATTAAATTAGATAAGGATCATAAACTTATTTGATCATTTAAATTCAAGTATTGAATACAGATCAAAACACTTTGAATTTTGTCCGTTTTACCCGATATTTATTTCTCAATCAATCCAATTACTTCTTTAAATGCTTTACAACACATCTTATCACAGGGTGTAGTTTATAAAGCAGTCGACGAAAAATATAAGAGCTTAGAAGGAGTTTAATGACAATATATTTAAAATATTTAATAATAATAAATAAATTATTATTTGTTAAAATTTAAGAGAAGCCATAACAGCTTTTAGTGTCAATAATACTTAAATTATTTAACGGTAGTCCTAAAAATTTAAGAGGTTTTTAAGGATTTAATGGCTTCAAATAAAGATTAAGGAGTTTTTAATGATTTAAGGAATTCAAGGAATGTATGACAGTGTCATCGTTTTATTAAGAAAGGAGGCTTACATAAACATTAACTAAAATTGTTTTAGTTTAAAAGCTTCTTTTGAGACAAGCAACGTACCAGCCTCTCCCAATAATTCAATAAAAACTTTCCGTGAAAATACTATCATTACGAAGTCAATTTGCTAATAAATAAAAAAAAAAAAAAAAGATTTAAACACAGTTAAAGCAACACACGAAGTAACTACCAATAATCACGTCTGATTATCAATTACCAACCAAATCAACAGCATCATTATTTTAAATTAAAAAAACAAAAGTAAAAAGATCTCGCCAGTTACAAGAGTTATACAAGTAGGTACATTGAGCGCAATAAATTTTTTTGCCACAGCAGCTTTCAATACACCGTTCGCCTCTAATTGCCTTACAGCCCCGTAACAAAAAGAAGTATCGCCGGAAGTGCAATAATTTTTCGCGCACTCTAAAATCGAGTCACGCTCGGAGCCCCGCGCAAGACCATTTAATAAAACAGCTCGTTGCGCGGCCTTGCGTAAATAAACACATTAGGCCGCCGAGCGGAATTACGAGCAATGCCTTCATAACCCGTAAATCTTCGACGGGAGCAGCGAGCAAACGACGACGGCAGGACGCCGTTGTAATCTGGGATTGGGAAAAGCGCCAGCTTGCGGATTTCCCGTGACGCCCAGTCATCAATGTCCCTTACGGTTAGAGAACGCGGCATTTTCTGACTCATGCCTCCCTCGTCGCGGAGGCAAAAAAAAAAAGGAAAAAAATGAAGAAACGGCGAAGCAGCAGATGGCTCCTTTTGCCTCGGCGAGTGAGCGATGCGTTATTAACTCGGCGTGCGCGCTGCGTTTATCAAGCAAGGTCAACATTCAAGAGGTTTAGATTTTATTGCGCGCCTGCGGATGGCCGTTGATAAGCGAAAAACTGGGTTGCGCTAAAAATCAGGGAGATCATTCCTTTGTCGTGTGTCAATTGTTTTTATTGGCCCGTGTATTTATCGCTATGTAATATATGTAATATAATATGTATATAGATTGGAAGATCTTAAGATTTGCGTGATGGTTTGTTTATTTAATATATGAGTTTTGCGAGTCATTTTAGATGTAACTTTTATTCTTCCTGGTTTTTAAACTTTTTTATCATCCGTTTCACTGCACATATCGGTTATTACCACATATATTATAGTTTAGTGAATTTAAATTCTCAATTAAATTTTTTTGCGCCACTTATTAGTTCTGTTTTGTTCTAGTTTATTTTCGTTAATCTCGTTCTAAACGCTATGTAAGTTCTATTTGTCCGTGTAATAGTTATTAAATAAAATATGTAAATAAAAACATTACAGCATTGATTTATGCATTATGTTGAGGAAAATAATTCTTATTTTTATTATACACATTTAAATAATGTAATAAATGCATAAAAATGAAGGCATGAAAGCTCTTATGCGAGTACAAACGATCAAAAATAAAATTCCGTAAGAGCTATGTGACAGTGCAGTAAGGTTCTTAACTACTATACTTAGTTAATTCAAATTATTTTAACATTAAATTTAAAAAACCATATAATTCACAAATATATATACAAAGGGGTGATTGTGCGATATTCTAAAGACTTGTGAATCTATCCGATTACTGCATAAAGACATGCTAAAAATTAACTATACCTTTTTGTTTATACCTTATTTATACATGTTTTAATAACTTATCTTAAAAATTGAATAAAAGAAATAACTTCAATTGATGCCAATAACAAAGTTATTATGCACACCCAAAGATGTATTTCACCACTACACTAAAATCCTTTGAAAAAACTGTTTTTTTTTTTTGGGTTTTATTAGTACGTGGAGTTGAAAAACTGGTTACATTTTTTTGAGTGCGCATAAATATAAACGATAAGGAAGTTACGAAAAGCGCAGAAGTTCTCGTGCGCGCATAATATCGTGAGAATTTGCGTCGGTTATGTGCTATGAAATATTTTTTTTTGACGGAGTAATGAAGGCTAATTTCCATTATTGCAGCGTAATTACGTTTTTTTCCCTTTAACTGTTCACAATTAAGTTTATCGTTTCCCAAAGGCAGTCCTCATAATGTTCGAATCCATGTACAGAAAATTATGGTAGAATTAAATTTACAAAAATCGTTATACACTTCAAATCTTAATTTTTCTATGAGGTATACGAAAAGCTAAGATTTAAAAGCTTAATTTTATATTCAATTTTAAGTAGCGCATACCTATAGTAATTCTTTGTATACAATCAAAGAGATTTTCATTTACATTCCCTTTAAGAATAATAAATAAATAAATAAATAAATAAATATCTGTATTGGAGACGTGATGTCCGTATTGTATATCAAATTTTTCCAGTGAAATTTTTATTTGAATTCATTTTGATATATGTACGTTATACATATCAAATTTGCGTTGTAATTAAAAACATTTAGAGTGTAAAAAACAAGAAATAAAAAATTTAGACTTGTATAATAGAACAATTGTAATTCATTAATCTCAGTATAAACAGAGGAATATCAAAGCTGCTCGTACAGATTGTATCAATTAAAATAAGTGTACATATATGGACTCTAGTATAAACCACGTCACTCGATTCATCTCTTAAAACATTTTTTCAGATTAAATAATTAAAAAAAACTGTTCCATAATTTCACCAAAAAAATATAATAAACACACCACGAAAATCCAAGAAAACATGGGAAGAGCATTGATTACGCGAGCGCGTATAGAAAACCTCATTCCGCAAGGCTGTAAAAGCGCGCCTGGCGCGATATTAGATATTATCCCCGGCACCAGAGATCGAATCGACCACCGTACCCATTGTCCCATCCTCCACTCTCTGTGAATCGGGACGCGCGCCCGCCCGGCTAGTCGCCGCTCGGCTCATCGTGGAAGCTCGCACGCGCGGACGACGCGTAGTAAAAAATTTGCGCAACTATGCGTTCGCCTCGTTTCTTTTTTTCCTTATGTACCTCGAGCAGTAGGAGCGAGACGTGCGCGGGTGTCCGTCCGTAATAACGCGCGAGGCTGCGCGCGCGCGCGGCACGCACGGGAATCGATTACGACACGCGTCGCGGCAAGGCGTTGCAGCACAAAAAAAAAAAGAGGAGCGCGTAAGTATAAGAGAGAACGGCCGAGGTGGAAAAAGTGCGCAGACTTGATGAGTACGTGTCGTTGTGGATACGATGGGAGCAGTACGGTGGACGCTTGGAAAATGTAATTTTTTTTCTTGAGGATCGTTGTTGGGAGGCTTAGCGATTGGCTTGAGCAATAATACACGGAGAGAAATTCGCGAGTAATTTTTACAAGGTACTTATTGTAATTTTGTCAGAGACTGCCAAGTTGATAAATTTAGTGCATATGGTACACTATTGTAATTTTTCGTATGGAATATATTTGAATTTTTCTTAGAAAAGTACGATTTTTTAAAAGAAATCTATATACGTTTTCTCATGAACCTACGATTTTGTGTAAAAAATTCTCATAAAAATGCCAATGAGTTGTCACGAGTGACAAACTTATAAAATTTAAAAAAATCCAATATTTTTCTTAACGTGTATGGCTACTTATACTTTGTTTTACAAAAAATATAACGTTTTACAAAAAAGTAATAACGAATTGGTAGGGTTTTTGTAGAATATATCGTTAAATTTTTATAGATGTTTTATAGTGTGCAAATAAAAATCATATATATTTAAATTTTGGTCTGCACAGGAAATAAATAATACAATCTAATGCTGATTTTTTTAGATGAAATATAAATATGCATTAGCAAATTATGATCTCAGCTATTCCGACACTATACTATTTCCGGCACGTAATTATTTATCGGCACGTGACAATAAAGCTGATTTCACCATTTTAAAATACAACAGAAATGTATGGAATTTTTTATTAATTTTTTTTTTCTTTTAAACCACGGTCTACAAAGCTAATTTTATTTCAATTTTTACTTCCATGAATTTCTGTATAATTTTGTAAATTTTAAAGAGATCAAATGTCACGCGCATTAATTTAGTTTATTTAATATAAATTGCCACCTTAACTTTTAACGACCCATTTTTATTGAGGGAAACAAAAGCAGATTTTTCAAGGCTACAAACTGTTACGTAAAACCCCTCATGAATTCATCTGCATTCTGCATACATACTTTTTTAAAACTCTGCATATTTCGATCTTTTTTTTTATAAATTACAAGCGTAAAACTAACCGAAACTACAAACAGCGCATATAAATGGACTTAAAAACAGCCGAGTCTTTAAATTTCAAACGCCGGCACTAAAACGAAAAGTAATATGCGAAATCCATGTAGGATAGGGTATTCTATTCTCTTGCGTTTTCTGCCTCGGAAGCACGCGTCATTGTGCAAAAGTCCAACCGTCGAAGGAAAAGAAAAAAAAGAGAGGCGCGCGCACTTCTCACATTCGCGGAGATACTCTCGTATTATGGGCCTCGCGAAACCCACTGTGTAATACGAGGTGTAATAAGCGCCTCAGAGCTACGCGCGAAAATACGTGTGTTTTCGCCTTGTTTTTCTCAGACGCATTTTTTTTTTTTTTTTTTTAAAGCAGTCGGTGTCTTATCGGCGGCGCCTCCCCCGGTAAGACTCGCTTATAAGGTGTGAGAGCCGTTTGCGAAAGGCATAGGCACAATTATGAATCGCGATTGGACGCGAGGATATGGTAAAACGCTTCTCATGCGTAAATCGCTCGTAGGGAATTGTTAATCGAAGCGATAGGCGAGTAATCGACGCTAATGATCTATCCCCAGTTTTTCCTCGGCATATAATTAAAGAGAGAATGATGCAAAAAAATGAGGAATGCGAACGAATGAGGAATCGCTCTTTTTTTTTTACACTGCCGAGGAAAAATAAGATTTACAACTATTATAGTGGATAATAACAAGTTTTTATTAATCGTTTTTTTTTTCTTCGGTGCAGATAAACACAGTAGCTGGTGAATTGAAATTGCGGTAATTTATACAACAATGTATTTACAATATTTCTTTTAATTTTCTATATAAACAAGTTCTCTTCTTTGATTTAATATAGTATGTAGTATAGATTTTCTTTTTAGAAACTTGGAATTGTACGCATATTTAAATATTTTTTTTAATAATACCGTAAATTAAATTTTTACAATTCTTGCTAAACTATGCAAATTTAATGCTCCTAAGAAAGTTAGAGAAGTATTTTTACAAAAACTACCTTGACCTACATTTTCCACCGGCCTAATGAAACAATTTGTGTTTTTTTTCGGAGCAAATTATCCTATTTTTATCAGAACTAGTTTTTTTTTTCAGCAGCAATTAATAACGAATGACCACCTTCAGCGCGCGAACCTGTACTTTGCGCTTCCTTCAGTCGGTCTGAAAGAGAGAGACGACAAAACGAAGAAAGAGAGAGAGAGAGAGAGAGCACACACATAGAAATAAATGCAAAGCCATGAACCAGTCCGAGAGCATACAAAGATAGGAGAGCTCGCATAGACGTTATAAATATATATATTTTATATGTACAGTGTGGTGAGGCCACCGAGCTTTAATTAATATAGGAAAACGTGAAGTAACAGAGATAGTAAAAGTGACAAGGAAAATTTGACTTACCAAGCTGTTTCGATGCATACTGCTGCAGTAGTCGCGCCCGCTTCTTTTCGTAACCTTTTTGTGTGATGTCCCCTGGAAAAAAAAATTCGAAGGTCGAGGTGAGACAATGGTTTGCAAACATGATAAACATGTAGAGGTCAATAATAATAAATTATTGATGCAGAAATTTTCTATTTTATTATTTATGAATGCAAAAAAAGTACGTTGTTAACGTGACCTTTTCGCAATAAATTATTTCTCAGGAGAAAATGAAAAAATTGTACTTAAAATAAAAGTTTCAAAAAAGCTTTAAGTAAAAGTGTAATAAAGAATCAAATGTAACTGATGTGCCAATTTTAATTTTTCGTCAAGTTTTCCACATATTTCGCCACAACTTTTTACGGAAGAACAACAGGAGCTCGTGTACGTGGAACATTTGTATAGGAACAATAATAATCCTTGATTTCTTCGTCCATTGTAAAATACAGAACGCATTTTTATATTCGTAGTATGTAAATTTCTTTTGAATTTTAAAACGACCTCCCATTCATTATTCGGTCCCTAATGAAGATGTTATATGTCATTCGTATTGCATCTTCAACACCTTTCGAGAAAATTACAGAAACTCAATCTCTGTTTTCACAAAAACTTATGGATTATGTTATCTGCGCTCTATGCGTTAAGAAAGTTTACGAAATAGTATGATAATCTAGACGTAGATTATAAAAAAAGGAAATACACTGATCGTTTGTGAATGAGCGTTCAAGTGCATTAAGATAAGTAAATGCTAATTTATCGAGCTTGATAATAATAGTAAAATCAGGAAACACGCTAAAATAGAACGTTAACTAATTCAATTACAAGAGCTTGAAAAAAAGACTGATTAGATGAATTAAAATTAGTCCGAAGATTTAGATTTATACTCTACGGTTATTTAACTTGCCTGCATAATTATGTAATTATCACAACAAAGAAATAATTTGTAAAATTTGTTCAAACTATAAAAAATCTTTTGTTTAGTATTTTTTTTTTATTAAATACACACTTCATTTTGTTCAAGCTACATTCGAAAAAACAGTAATTTCAAAAATATTGTTATCGTTAATTTAAAATTTTAGAGCAATCATGAAAATTAATAGCCTCAATTCTTTCGTAAAAAGAAATGATGGCAAGATTATGTGAAGCATTTCAAGAAGTATTTTCGTATTTCAATGGGGCCGAAATTAAAAATTTGATATGTATTTAAAAATTAATTTTTATTAAAAAATTGTTATTTTAATTATAAACGAGATTTTGAAAGTAAAATATTCTTCTATGATATATATTTCAAAACTGCAAAAATTTTATTCCACCAGTAATTTAACCCCATAACTATTATTTGCAATTATATCAGTATCTATTATGAACATACCAGAGTAAACGTTCAAAAATTTATCAAATATAAAATTAAAAAAATCCGCAGAATTAATTTCCAATCAACTATAAACTGCGTGAACCCTTATAGCCGTAACAATATTGCCCGACATAACCACGCGGCGGCGTTTCGCAAAATTTACACGTTATATACCCGGAACAAAATAAAAAAAAAAAGAAGGCAAAAAAAAGTATCCCCCGTCGAATAAATAGTCTTATCGCATTCTTGCGCAAAAAGCCGCGGCGGCGGCGGCGCTCCACGCACAAGGCGTATATCGAGGTGCAGTCAGTGACAATGGGGGGAGCGCGCGACTCGCCGACAGGCTCAAAGAGAAATCGCTCATTCATGTGTCAAGCCGGCCAATGAGAGCTAATAACACACGCGACGGCGGCGACGTGCACGCCTGCCTTTATTTCGGCGAACTAGGAAACCGGAGCAATGTAACGGTCGGTTTTTCCTGCCTTGCGATAAGTGGAGTGTGATTTAAAAATGTCCGGGCATTGTATCTCACATACCCGTATACACGTATAGCCGGCGCATTGGCATTCTCTGGTATATACCTCCAGATTAGGCGCTCGGCTCAATTGAGCGCGCCTCGTCGAAAGTCACATGCGAGATAGAGTCGAAGCACGCGTATATTTATTTATATATTTTTGTTAAATCCCTTGAGCTAGAAGAATGCATTGAGATGTGGTCTACTTGAAGCTTATCAAATCTCTAAATTGATGAGCTTGAACGCAGTCGCGATTGTTAATTTTTGTTAAAATTTTGAACAATTTATTCGAAAAACAAGAAAACGGTGCGCGAACACAATGCAAAGTTTAGTAGTTTTTATTAAACCATGCCGATAAATTTAAGCGGCCGTGGAACAATAAAAATATAATGTAAAAAAGGTCTGATACTCGTGGAATATTGAAATTTTAATCTTTATAATCTTGTCTAAATAAATAAATCAGAATCATATAAAAACGATATTTTAACATCTCCGTCAATTACAATAGCATTTAGCATACTTAAATTTTAAAATTCACCAGTGGTTCACCAGTGTAAATAAAAAGTTTACTAATACATTTACATTTTTATATCATATCTAATTTATATTTATATCATTTATTTATTTATTTAAGATCTTATATACTATTCATGAAGTATGAAACAAAATTGGCTCATATATTGAAAATATTAACCATTATAGGGGAAGGGCGGGCACGACGGACACCTTAAGGAAAAGCAGATAAAAAAATAAATTAAATAATAACAAATAAATAAATTTTTTATGGCATTTCA
>JAWWEN010012103.1:0-66294 GCA_035582955.1 Sycophila texana | reverse complement strand
AATTGCTATGCTACTTAGTAAAATTTATATTACACATATTAAAAATTGCTGAATTTCTCAGTAAAATTTATTTTTCATATAGCAATTTTTGTTAAAAATCAAGGATAGGTCCCGATTCCAATGTTACTTTGTAATTTTTACTAGATTTATTATAATTTTTCTTATAGTATTTCTCTCAGTGTATAAAACATATACTTCTAAAACTCCAAATCAAATATTTTACAATATATTCCGTATCGATAAAAGCCAAAGTCCCAAGCGAGAATTGAGCAATCGATGAGAAGGAATAAAAAAAAAAGTCAGTCATCACAGCGAGTGCACACACGGCACTCGCGGTAACAAAGGCAACTTGCAGCGAACAAAAAAGCTGCGCGCGACTCGGCGAAGGAGAGGGCGGATGGGGGGTGAGGCTAACGCGGCGCAGTCATCGGAAAACCCGGCGCGAAGGAATCCGAGCGCGCTGGCAGCCGCGATATCCCGCAGGTATTTTCCGCGCCGCCTCCGTCGCCGCCGGTCGTAATGAAGTTTCCGTTCCCACGATTGCTCCCGTCGAGGATCTTTCTTTCTCCGGTCGTTCGTAGACTGGGACGCGGGATTCTCTCCCGCACTCGTTATTTTTCCTCGAAATCCTGAGGCGCCCCGGTGGCGAAACCGACTTCTCGCCTGGCGAAGTTGGTTCTATATAGATATATATAAATATATATAGCGCCAAGGTGCGACGGACTCGAGGATCTTTTTGCGGACGCAACGAGGACAAACGCCACGGCGAAGTGTTTCCAGGAAAGTTGGTAAAGTTAATTTTTTTGGGGGAGCTTAGAAGGATCTCTGTGAAGCTTTCGCGACAAATGCGATAAGATGATTAAAGGAGTTTTAGAAATTTCGTTAGATGCGTGTAGAAAATTTTTGACGTTTTAAAAAATATAACAAAATGTTAAAAGATTTGTTCAATTAAAATTACTTAATTTTCTTTTTTGATGCAAGTTTAATTGAGAAAACTTTTTAATGTACCTATATTTTTTATGTTTTATGTTGGAAGCAATGAAACGGCTACTGCTCTCCAAATTTACATATGCAGATCTGAAAAAATTGCCGCAGTTGATACAGAAACGAGAAGTGCGTGGGAAATACTTGCGAGCTGTTAGCTAAGCGCAAGGTCATCGTCCGTGTCCGCATTTGTATAATTACTCTTTCTCATACGAATTCTTGAATTTTTATTTCCTTTCATTTTATATTCCCATAAATTATGTAAGTGAGCATTCTAGAGTTTGAAATTCAATTTTTTCCTAAACTACGCAAGATGGCACTTACATAAAAGTAAACGCCTCGTGTGTGAATTGCAGAACAATGAATGAATGAATGTAGTTGCGTCGAATCACTCTTTTTCACATTTTCAGTGCAACAAGATTTAATTTATAACCATTTGCATTTAAAGTGATACAACTGCTGTTGATCAATCTGCGCGAGCAAAGTAAAAATCGTAAGAATTTTTACACGGATTTATTTACGAATGCCGAAAGTTATATACAATGCGCGGAATTTTGTTTTCTGATAAGAAATAACACGAACACGTTTCTTGTATTTTTATTCTGTTACGTGCACGAAAGAAATATATTATAAAAAATTTGTTTTCGTATATTTACTATACGATTACGTAAAAATGCATACCACGACGGTGTCAGCTTGATCGTGTCTCACCAACATTAAACAACATTTTTTCGCTTAGCAATCAATAACATATTTATTTTCAATAATGAAACGTAATCTACTCTTTCTTAAAGAACGAAACACTTTTACTATATGTATCATAATAATAATAATCACGATATTATTATTACTCACTAAAAAAAATGAAACAACAATTTCCCGATAAAGCACGAAGCATCCCGAACAATAATCAGACAGAATCAATCAGCATCTTAAAGCAGCCGCTCACAAAGGCTCCTCTCCATCTCCGACAAAAGCGAGTGTCTCACGCACCAGCTCACCTCGTTCATTGTTATCCCCCGTGTCGAGCGCAATGTAAAGGAGTCGCTGCGTTTCCCTCGCTAATTACCGTGCGCGTCCCTGCAAAAGGCGAGCGGAGTGCTATCGACAAAAAAAAAAAAGAAAAAAAAAACAGAAAAAAAAAACGAGGCGGAGACTCCTTCACAATGGGGGCTTCATGCGACGGCGTAAAGGCGAGGAAAAGTTTCGCGCTCGCTTACGTAAATCTCGGCCTGGGAAAAGCGCAGCCGAGGGACGCGCGCTCATAATTAGAAGCCTGCAGCTCGCGGCCGCGCCGGGCGCCTCCTCGCCTCGCCATCTATCCGCTTTTCATTTGCCGCTCCCGACGCCGCCGTCGCGCGGGCTTCTCTCGCTCCGGAGCAGGGCATTGTGACGCGCCGAAAGGGGGGAGGGCTCTTTTCTCGATTACCAGCTTTCGGCAGCGCGAAATTTTCGCGCGAGCTCGACTCATTTAAGCGACGGTATTACGATCTGGGTGAGATGGCAATTCTGTACTTGTTTATGAGGTTGCCAAGCTTGTTTCGGTTTGAGGAGAGTGCGTCGCGGCGATCGGTAACAATATAATGTAACTTATTCCAATTTTTAGATTGTTAAGAAAGTCCACGTTGAATTTGTCATGAATAAGACAAGTCAGCTGCTACTTTTTTTTTGTTTTTAAATTCTCGTATTATTTATGAAAAGATTATTAATGTTCATTTTTAACGAATTTGTATTCATCTATAGAAAAGTAAAAGCATTCAAGAAGTACTCTTACATATAACGATTTTTGATAGCTATGTATGTATGTATATTATTATTATTATTATTATTATTATTTACAAAATATTGTACGTATGGAAAATTGATGTCGCTGAACGGCAATGAAAGTAAAAGGGGTTTCGACATGAGCACTTATGTATTCGTACTCACACAAAGGCAATGAACTTTATTGTGATTGCAATGACTATACGTAATTTCGAATACATATCTTAAAGAGAAAGTTACACTGTCAGCATTTACTTAATCTTTTTAACGGCACCTGTGCGAAAGTTTCATCTGATTTTCTTGTACCTACAAATAGGCTAATGCGAACATAATAAGACCTCCATTTTTCCCGTTACATGTTCATTACAATTACATTGATTGAACGCATCCTTAACGAGCGAAAGTTTATTCACAGTCTCAGTCTCTATATTCTCATTAGAGAATAATTCGAGGTTGATGACACCATCGTTAAGTATAAAATAAGTTCTTTTAATGAATAAAATAAAATTAATTAAGATTCATCGGAACCGTTTGAACTATTTCGATTGCAATATTTCAATATAAATGTAACTACATAGTAATAATATATTATACATGTACTTTTACTCCAGACAAACAATACTTTGACATCATTTCTAATTTCTGGTAATTTACGAAGTAAACGACGGAACGCCCACCGAATGATCGTCGTTACCCTTAACTCGTCTACGTGACACACTACAGGTCAATCCATTATCACAACACAAATATCAATTAATCACTTTCCGTAGCACATATCCCGGCCGAACCGACGCCGCTCGAGTTACTGCTGGACTTTCCACAGGTGTGCGCACCTCCCCTTCCACTTTCACATAACGCGATGACTCTCCGGAAAGGAGATGAAAAAAAATGAAGGCGAAAAGCATGAGCAAGGACGAACCGGTTTCCTCATCGTCGCGGGAGACGAGCTTTCGATTGTTCCTGCATACAAGAGCGAGCGCGTGGCATATCTCGTTGTTGTACCTGCTGCACGGGGCGGCTATCGCCTCTCCGGTCGTCTTTTTTTCCACGGTGCTAACGAAGCCGATAGCCGCGACCGGGGAATAAGGTCAGCCGCGGCAAGAATGAGGGAGGGATCCGAGAGCGATAAGACCTCCTTGGGTAATTGTTTGAACTCCGCGGGTGAGCGGTCGCGCGCTCGCTATCGATTTCGGTTCGCTTTTAGCGTCCCTGTGGCGTTTTACGCGTCGATGAATGGATTTATTTCTTCGTTGAGATGACGAAGATTTTTTTTTTTCACTTTCTTTTTTCTTTCTATGACGGATGCTACGACATTTTACCGGCTGAAAAATTATTAGTGTATATGATATAATGTAGAATTTACAATTATAGATTGATAATTTACAATTTTGTATATGACCATCTAGATTTTATAAAAAAAAAGTTCAATTTCAGTTTCAAAGTTATGAGTAAGTAAGTAAGTATGCTAAATAACTTTAGTTGGAGATAATAAAGACTCTTAATTACTTGTTAATAAAAGAAAGTACTTACTTTCTAATAGTAGTAAATAATTAGCTAATTTTTATGTCTATAAGAAAATTATCGAGATTTCGAATGTAAAAGCTAAATTAATATATGTGAATGTTAATTATTATTAATTATTATAATTTATTTTGTAAACTTTATCTTCACTTTTTAAACAAAATATGTCGACTGTCTGGCTAATTTTGATTGATCTCAACTGTCTGCAGTAATATTATTACGTAACACAATGTCCGTAAACTTCAATGCAAAATAACGTAAGTAAGTGATTAATATTGAATAACCGAAGCTTTAGCGAAGCAATAATTTTCATCTTGAAAACTAGAGAACTACTTCGCCAAGACGCTGCTCGGTCTCATCCACGGTTGAACTCGCTCAAAGCAGGAAAACTCGAGAAGGCGGAACGTCTCCCCGGCAAAGCCGCGGTTAGCGCCGTTTATCGGAGAACTAGTTAAACACGTTCGTTTCGTAATTGCCGCGCGCGCACCGAAATTCGGTGTAGGTATACACGCTCCCAGCGAAAACACACGGAGATCCCGTTTGTCGTGCACACGTCACTATATAGACCTACATATAATAGGCGAACGCACTCGACGCTCGGGGAAGATTTCGATTTTCCGCCACTGCACTTCCCTTTGACGACGGGAGTAGAAAGGGGTGTCCCCCCGGTCGAGCGGAAAAAAGAGAGAGACGAGGTTAACTAGGGCCACGTGAGAGTGCGACATTAATCGCCGGCTTTGCGACGCTTTAAGGAAGGTAAAACAATCGGGGCGAAGAGGGTGAAAAAAGGGAAACGTACGGCATTGCCGCGGATGTACGCTAATGCATGACCGCATTTGCATCTGCGTTTATCGGCTTTATGTATGTACGCGCGGAGAGCAACGTACGCGTGTATTTCTCGGGCTGCGAGAGGCGGCGGAGAAACGCGCGCGGAGCTCGCAAGCACTTTGAAAGTTAACTTGCCTTATTGTAATTTATGTCTTTTTTTACTCTCGATTTGTTCGTGACATAGTTTTCATTTGAGATTTATTATTTTTTTTCTGATGTAAATGAAATGCGGATTTTTTGAAAGAAACTTGTTTCTTTTTTTAAAGTAGCGTTTTTATCGTTACGTTTGTAAGTATGTGTGGATCGCATCATTTTAGTGTTTTTTTTTTTAAAGAATGTAAAAATTATTTTTGCCTTCAATAGATTAACGTTTTTAGGTGACATTTCTTTTGTAGGTTTTTGATGTCAAGTTTTATCAAAAGAGTATTAGTAAAATTCGTTGGGATTAAAACAAAAAAGTTATTTTTGCGTTTTATTTAAGTATACATCTTTATAATTTAGTAATAGATATATTCCTTGATTTCAGTAGCTGCGAATAGTTTTAAAATACCAATGGCATCAATTTCTTTTTATTATCGTTTTCCGGTGATGTCACTTTGTTTTACGGGCATTGATGATTTATAAACTCATTGAGTGCAGTGTATATAATACCATATATAAAGACAAAAGGTGATATCACAATGTTTCATTGTCTTCGAAGAAATAAATAATACTGTTCCAATGAATGGATTTTTTATAAAAATAAAAAATAATTTCTAGTTGATTAAACGTACCTGAAGTAAATATTAGAAAAAAAATCAATGTATAAGGCAATTAATATTATAACAAAAACACAATTGAAAATCTCAAATCCTCTGTTGAATACTTTGCAGGGTTACGTAGGGTAAAAGTAAAATTAAAATCCTAATCAAATAGTGATTATGTAAATTCTAAACTGTTTTTTTTGCAAAGTTCATTCAACCGTTTCTTATCTGAATTTATAGGATACTAAAAGTGTTTCATTTGCAAAACTGGAAAAATATAAGCTCACTAAAACTTCGTCAAAATTTAATACGAAAACCTGTTTCCGATTGAAGATATCTATATTTCAGAAATGCTCAACTTTTTGAACCGGAAAATACCCTGCTTTTATTCAAATTTTGCGTCTTATTAAAATTTCATGAATAAACTGTTCCAAAGTAATAAATTTTTCAGCGTATCAAAAATATTTTTAATGAAAACCCTCGCGTCTACTTATCTTTCCCAAAAACGAGCATGAAATTTTCACCGATTCTCTTTACTGTTGACCCAAGAAATTTGAATTTCCGAAGTGCGTCCCTTCACAATTACACTGAAGCGTTACCGCGACGTTACAGCCTCCCGCAAACTTCCCCAAAGTTTCCCCATTCCCATAGAGATTGACTCTCGCGCCGCCAGACTCACTTGCACCTTACGATCACGAGTAAACTTTTCGAATCTCCTTAGTCAGCTCAGACGCTGAAGAAAGACTGCTACCACTAATACTAGTGTTAGTCGCACTCGTGCACTGCGAAAATACAGTATAGTCTAAATTTTATATTAAAATATGTTATAAAAACAGTATATATGCTACACTGTTACTATTTTAATTTAAATATTAAATTTTCCTCATCGTTTTATCAGTGCACTATTTACAAGAAGAACAGTTTAGTGCTATAAAGGATGCGATCGCATCGCCCTTCGCTTGCGCTCATTATAGTACCGCACGATCCTTGACTCGCTATTATTCCCTTTTTCCATTCACGCCGCACCCGCGGAGGAATTTTCCCGGAGGCCGGTGCGATTCCACTCGCAGCTTTTCTTTCGGCGGTTTGGTCGGTATTAGGGGGCGGATCGTAACAGATTGAATCTTGCGGTTTACAAGCTGCCCTCGAACAGCCGAGGATATTATATTTGTTGCTTTATTGTTATTCTCGCGGAATGGAAAAATTGACTTTTATCGTTGCGCAAGAGGATTCGCAGAAGATCTCGTAAAAGGCCATTTTCAACGAGGACTGCAGTTCAATATTTATGACTTTGTGTTTCAATCCGAGCCCGTCATTGTTTATGAAAATCCGGTAATTGCATGCAGCAGCGAGAGATCGCCGCAGACTCGAGCATAATTTAATACGAAGAACTAATTTTCACCTCATGAAAGTTAAAATTTTCTAATAATGAAAATAATCCTCGCCGGTTTACAAAGTCTTATCCGCGATTATAATGCAGTCGGCGCGCGGCGAACGAAACTTTTTGCCGTACGCTCGCTGCACATTTACAGCTCTTAAGAGAACACGAACGAGGAAGGCGCGCTCGTCCGTCGAGTTAATCTATAAATTTTAACAGAATGAAATTTTTCAATTTTCCACGATTGCGCCCACCGAGTATCCACCGCACGCCCTCCGCGCTTAATAATTTCGCCGGTAATCTCTTTACCGGCTCATCTCATCTCGTCGGCCCTCGTCGGATTAATTGACTTTTCCTGTTTTTCCCACCTCTCTCGCCTTTTTCTCTCCGTCTACTATCTCTCTTTCTCTTCTTCTTTCCCTTCTCCGGAGGAGTAATGATCGCCGCGCGCTCCTTCCCATTACGCACGCGCGTCTTTATTCATTCCGCGTTTTTATCGCCACCTTGTGCAGCGTCTTGGATTTATCGTTAGACATTTGCAAAGGCCGTACGTGAGCAATCTACATCTATACGCCCGACGAGTTCGTTCTCCCCTTTCATTTTACAAGATCTTTCTTTGTTTTCCGTTGGTTCGTTTTTTTTACTGCGTTTCGCTGGGTCGGCAGTCGGTTATATTTTTCTTTTTACTTTTTTCTGTCATTTCTTTTTTTCTTTTTTTTTTTTAGAGTCCTGAAAAAAAAGTGAATCGCCGGCGATGTCGCGCGCGAACAAATTCGAGGAGGATCAGGAATATAACGGACGGGCAGCGAGAACCGCGCGCCTTTGCTTACACGCGCGCCGAGCGTTTTAATGCCCTGGGATTATCCGCTGCAAGTCGTAAAAAAAGGCAATGGAAAATTTTTTTTTGCTCGCCGGATAGAAAGATGACTTGGGAGAGATAAATTTCGTAGGACTTTTTCTCTCTTGGAAAGATGAGGCGCATTTTAAAAAGAACGTCCAGGGTATCTTTTCGGTAATGTTTCGTTTATGTAATTTTTCGGATTATAGTGTACGTGATTTTATTCGTTTTTATTTTTCAGATATAGTATATTTTTAGTTAGCATTGTAAATGACAATTCGATTGTTTTTATAAAAATTTGTGATGTTGATTAATTTTTATACTTAAAAAAACAATCAAATGTTATTGTTGACTCCTACAGAAAAGTTTTTAATTAAATCATAATTTTTACTTTTAAATAGAACGTGTGATGTAATCGTAGAGTACTCAAGTGTGGGCGTATTTCTAGCACGAGAATGTCGTCTGGTCTTAATACACTTGGCATGCATCTACTTAAATGTTTATATAGTGCTGTTCAATAGATATTTATTTTTGTGAGACACCAAACAGTTTTTATTTTGCTTTACTTTTACGTACAACAAAACTGAACGTACTTTTTTAATTATTTTTCAGATAAAAAAACAAATTTACTAATTATAATGAGCCCAATTTTAATAATCATTATTCGAAATTTAATCAAAACCTGTTTTACGGAGCTATTAGAAAATCTAATTTTATCTGATGAAAGTGACCGCAAGGCTGCAAGAGCCGATAAAAGATAATTCGTTTATTTTTACCAATAGCTTCTTAATTCGAGTGAATACGATAAAACTAAACAAGATATTAATAAGTAACTCCACTTCGATTATCAATTAGATACAGTTATCTCATCTCGTCTTTTTAGGAAAATGCTCAAAGAATTTTTACAAGAAGATATTATACTAATGAGTCTAACGAACTCGCACACCTTCACAACGCAATTCGACGTATCTCAACATCCAATTTAATTTGTAAGTCAATTGATATCGCTCAAGCATTTCTCTCGCGTTAAAAGGAAAAAAAAAAGAAGCTTAAGTGCCGCGCTCGAATGATAATTACCGGCTACCTCGTTTCAAAGTAAACAATCCCGAATAAATCGTTATATCCCCCTTTTGTAAATCAACTCTCGCCGATCCAGAAAAATCTCCGGTTTCGCGACGCGTATATTCGCAGAAAAAAATAGAAGAAGAGAGGCTGACGTCAGGCCGACAAGACTAATCGCACTCTCATTTTTCGCGCAAGCTGCTGACGAGGCGGGCAGCTCTGATTTCCGCGCGTCGAACCCGAGAGCCTATAGCCGCTAGCCGAGTGAAATTTTTCGTCGCAGCCGCTTCGCGAAAGAGCTCGCACGGCGGATTTCCCCGGGTCCGATTCTCTTTTCCGCGCGGCGCATAAATTACGCTGCTGACATTGGCACGCTGCCAGCGATTTCCTGCACTCCGGTGCGTGGCAGCGGCTGCGCGCGGCGCGGACACTTTTGGCGAAGCTCCGCGGCGGACCTTCGCGAAGCTCACGTGCGACGCTGCGTTTTTGCCACGACCGCGATTTTCGGGGAACCACTGGCTTAGTTCTCTTCGCGATTTTCCGTTTTTTATACGCTCAACGGCACGCGGCGAGGCTCGCAGCCAAGCGCGAATTAGGACGTTCGAGTGTTTTTAGTCGTGGGACAGTGGAAATAGATTTGTTGTTTCTTATTGCATGGTCGCGTTCAAGATTAATAATATTTATTTATGTTTAAGTGTTTCCGTGAAAGTTGGGATAACACATGGTTAAAAATCCTGTGTTTTGTGTAATATGATGTGAAATTACACATGAAAATATTTGTTTAATGTAACACCTTTTTCAGCGTTTACTTTAACACAAAGAATGAGTGTACCGTCAGTATACTCAAAATTTTGTAGTGTTTATTAATTAATAATCGAATATTATGTTTTGTTATTATTCGTTTCATTTTAAACGCCAAATGAGTGTTTACAATTTGATGGATTTTTGACAGTACGGCAGTTTGTTAAAATACAATTAATAAATATTATTTTATTATTTAGTATAATTATTTTGAAGAATTTGTAGCGATTTAAAATTTTAAGCTATCAATTATAGTACTATTTTTAAAGAGCTCGCACCTATTACTTTAAACAACGGTAATTGTATAATTACTTAGCATTCAATTCAATTTGGAGCTGAGGTGCGCTGCGTTTTAATAGCGCCTTTGTTCAACAGCCATACAATAGATTAACGCTTAATTCTAAAACAATCGTTTAAAAGTAAAATTATATATCAACTTTAATCAGTAAAACAAACAAAAAACTAATTTGTTCTTCACCTTGAACCATGAATAAATTAAAAACTTCCTTTATCCTCTTTGCAATTTCTCAGCAAACAGAAAAAGTAGTGCAAATATCTCCCTCTGCCAGATAAGCGGAAAGGAGTAAAACGACGAAATGCCGATAACGCTATCCGCAAAAGAGAACGCGCGTGAATGAAAAAAAAAAATGACGAAGCGAGTTCTCGCCCGATAGCCTCCTCTCGGCCGTAAGCACGTGACGCAAGCGAAGATTCCCGCGGCAGAATCTCCCGGTCGCCGTGTTATTATGCCCCGCCGGCGAGTATAATGAATACGAGTTGGCTCGAAGGCCAAGCGCCAAGAAGCGTGTATATACACAATTCCGAAGGTGCGCGCCGGTCGTTCCGTTTCACGGCGATAAACATATAATCGCCAGGTAAGCGGACCACGCGCGAATCGCTCCCGGCGTTTGTTTTGATTCTTTTGCCATTGACATCGATCGATCGGCCGATCGCTCGCAGGAGTCCGCGCGCGATCTTCTTACAGCGGAGTGTTGCGCGTAGGTGCGAGCGCGAGGGAGTCGCGGCTTTGAATGAAAAGAGCCGGGGGTATCGATTTACGGGACGCACTTGCGAGCTTCCGGCTCGAGCTTTGACGCGCATTATCGCGAGGGATCGTTGGACGCGATGGAAGTTCGCCGGAGCGATTGAGAAAGACGATGATTTAGTGCGCTCTCTGCCGCGGTAATTAGTTTAAAGTCGTGAGCTGCATTCGAGGGAACTTTCCGACGCTGTTCAAACAGTCGGTGTGGAGGTTCAAACTTTGCATTCAATGCGCTTGCTTTGAAGAACTTGGGATCGCGACGGTGTAAGGTTCATTTCTAGTTTTATTTATATTTAAAGTGAGAGTTCGCTAAAAATTTTCTGGTCACCCAACAAGTTCTGATTGACGCTAATGTCGAAGTAATTGAAGAGAAGTTTTCGAGGACTTTGTCTTATAGCAAGCGAAGTTTTGATTTTATTGACATCAATTTTGATTAGCAATAAATAATTTAGAATATAAAAGGTTTTTTTTTCATCGAAATTGCACTTGCTGCGTCATCACATTTTTTTTTTTTTTAATCGAGCAGCATAAAGCGGAAATTTGATACCTAAATTGTGTATTATTTTTAGTAATTCAATAACTGCGCGTAGAATGCCGTTTAAAAAATTGTTTTAAAAGATAAATCAAATACTATTTATTATCGAGCGCGTCAATTCACCTCTTCCGTCACAATTAAGTCGCACAAAATTAATATTCCCCGAAAGGCTACGATAATTGCATCGATTACTGCGCGCTGAAAGGAAATAAAGGGAAAATAAAAAAAGGACCGAGTGCGGTAAAAGGGAATTCGAATAACCATCCGGAATATCCGGATCGTGGCGGCTCGTGTGGGTCGTTTTTTAAAAAACACGCTTCGGAAATCCCGGCGAAAAAAAAGGCACCACACGCGAGCGTAATATACCATCAACAGGACTGCGCCGTGCGCGCAGCCTCTACACAGACGCGCACACACGGACGCACACGCGCGGATAACGGGGAATGCGAGAGCGGCGGCCGACTCGTACCAAGCCGTGACTACTTCCACTTTTAGCGCTCCCCTCGGCCGCCTTGCGAGGTGCGTGCGCGAGCGGCTCTCACCAATATACGCGCGACTTTCCAGGCGCGTTCGCGTTAATTTCGCTCGACGCGTTACGCGCGCCTTTTTATACCCGCAGGATTGTTTTCGTCGTCCAGACGCGACTTATCCAACTGATCGCCTATAAGGAGAGCAGTCCAGTGGGTGTACCAGTAATAAGCCTGACGCGAGATTTTTTTTTGCCCGCGTGCTGCAACTAATCCTATACGCGCGCGGATTGCTATATTCAAATTCGTGCGAGCCGCATCCGCGAACACAATGCCTCGCGTGAGAAGTTGTCGGCGGCTCTTGGAGGGGCGAGCGTCATCGGTCTGCTTTTAGACACTCCTTCCTCGTTTTTCTTCTTTTTTTACGAAAAATGCGCGAGTGTATTATATATACCCTCGGGCCGCTTTAGAAAGTAGCCGTGGTATCGGCCACTTTTTCTCATTTGAATAAACTCTCCTGCATTCCCGGTCGCCTTGGCTGATTTTTTTTTTATAATATATATATATATATATATATATATATAAATCCTGCGTTCGACGCGCGGGGGATTTATTATCTGCATTGAATAAACTTTCGTATTGCAATTTTTTTTTCTCTTGCTGATGAATTTTAATGAATTATCAACATACGTAGGCGTAAAAGGACGAGGCCGATTGTCCGAAGCTCGACGTATAGTGCACTCACTAAACGGCTGCAGTTTTCTCCGGATCGGGTAAATTAAATAGAGACTCAGTGTTCGTGTCCAAACAATGGAGCAGCGATAACCTAAATTTGGTAGAGAGAAAAAAAAACGCGTGTACCGGGAACAATTCGCAGCTGTTTCAACTCGGAGCGCGTCCCACCGGCGGGATGTCAACAGGCGCTACTACTCTCTCGCGTTTTCACTCGACTCCGTTTTGTCGCGGCGGCGTGAAAAGTGCGGCCGCCTCGTGCCGAGAGGCTTGAAAAATGCGCTGCTGCATACCAGTACTGAGAGCGTCGTCGATCCCCCGCAGAATCCGGCGGCGAAGATCGGCTGCCCCTTCACCGAGGCGTCCTCCTCATGCCGCGCTCTTTTTAATCCTCGCTCCGATCACTTGTGTCGAGGGTGAACGAGTTTTGCAGGGCCCTCGGGGCCGAGGTTTCACTGACAACACACGCGGCTGAGTTTTCCTCGAGGACACGGGGCGGTGATGAAAAAAAAAAGAGAGGGCCGAGGAGCCGAGGGACGCACGAGCCTCCTCCGAGCAAAGTCAGACGGGGACTGAAGGCGCGAGCGAGCCAGCCAGCCGATGATCTTTCTCTCCCGAACGCCCCCACCATCGACGCCGCGCGGGTATTCGTTAAGTCCGCTCGACACTAGCGGGAGTGCCGGCCTGGGTATATATGCAGTGAAACTCGACTGTACGCTCGGCTTTACGTTTTGCTGAATTTTTGTGGATTCGATTGAGGTTTCTCGCTGCTTTTTTCTGCGCTTTGTCAGCGGTGTATTTTTCCACGAGCGTCAAATTATGCGCTTGAGCAATTTTTCATTGATCTTCTTTGTTGGGTAACTTCAATTTTTGATTGATTGATTGTTTTATATAAATTGATGAGTATTTTCAACATTGGTGAAGATACAGTGTGTTCGATTTGAATGTAACTTGCTATAGATCTTTCGAAGATTTTTTTATAGTACTATGTTTTTTGGTATTCTTTGTTGTTTAAAATTTATTATTGTTCAGGCGCTTAATATGACACATTGAATTGATAGAAATTTATCGATTATTCATACCTATGAAAATTTAGATTATATGAGTACTATTCTATAAAATGTATATATAACTAAAATTGAATGTTAAATTCGCAAGAAGTTCTTCAATCGATAAAATTACTAGTCTGTTTTTTATCTGAGCGTATACGACTGTATAATATGAAATTGAAATTAAGAAGTAAACTGAATTTCTTTTAAAGTTAGATTCCAATTTTATCATTAAAAAAACTCAATTTTATATAAAACATTGAAAATGTTTAAGTTAATTGGCACTCAATATCTTACTTTACAACTAAAAAAGTCCATCTAAAACTTTTATCACTTCACTTTTCGAAAAGTCGTTTACTTCGAACGGTTTGCCTTTAAGAGCGGCACTTAAGAAAAAGTCATTGGTGACATCATTGATGGTGTAATGACCTCCTTAGGAAAAAAAGTGTCAATAAACGCTTCTTCCTCTCTTATCTGCCGCTGAATATATACATACACGTTCACCCCGTAGGTCCGCCCATACATCACCCGACTAAATCCCGTTTTTACATCACATGCAAATGGCCATGAAACGAATAAAGATGCGCGCAGAAAAGAGGGAGAGGAGGCATGAATTCCCAAGCGATCAAATTATTATTCGCTTCCTGAATACCCGGCGCGCCCGGACTTCACCCCGCCGCATTAGAATTGGAAAAGGAGCAGCGGCGCGAGTGAGGAGGAGACATTAACGCCTCTCCTCTCCTCGCCCGTATATGCGCTCCGCTGATTCCGCGGCGCGTGAGTTACGTTACTTTACGCGAGAGTGACCTGTGCACGCGTGCCTGCCTCTCTTTTTCTCTCTTTCCTTATACTCCAGTCGTTTCCTTTTATCTCTCGTGGTGGAACGGGTATACGAAGAAAAGTCGCGCAGTCTCGTCTCTCTTACTTATTCACTCTCGTTTCCTTTCTTTTCGCGAGGCGCTGCATTTTTTTTTCTTTTTGCACTGGGGGTAATTTTGTTATCATTTCTTTTTTTCCGTCTTCCGGTACAGCCTCGCACCTCCCGTCCATTTAGCTTCTCGCGTGGCTTTCTCTGTCGGCCTTGATGGTGGCTCGCTCCTTTCTTGCCGACGCTTCAACTTCCTGCGCACGATGACTTTATTAATAAATCTCCTTTACTCATATTTTTTTTTTTACTGGTTATAAATGACACTTCTCGGTCCTTAAGAAGTGCGTTTTTGATTCGATGAATTCCAAGTGTTTTAGTCTTGAAATTTCTTTTGTGAGTCGGAAAATACGAGGCCGTATTATACGATTACCGCGGGAAAATGAAAAAGAGCGCGAAAACTGTATTTTAATTACTTTTTCGCTCCGGGAAGTAAAATTCGCGTTAATTCTCGTTTTTAATTATGATTGTTGCGCAAAAATTAAAGTCGACAAAATTACACGTTTAATCATCTTTATTAACACAGCGCACAATGCCAGCTCGATTCAGCCTTTATTCTCGCAATATTTTTTCATTATTCCCCGGTAGTACCGGTACTTCCTGAAATACCGTGCAAAAAAAAAAATGTTCCAAGCTGTGAGAAAGGACTAAATTAATGAAAGCGAGCTTTGAAATAAAAAAAAAAACGAGAAGCCGACAAATCAATCAACGCGTCCACGTCGATAGCCGCCGGTTGCCTAGAGGTACGCTGGTCGATTCCAAATCGCTATACTCTCGAAAGAAAGTCAACGAGACAATGACTCGCAAAAACACCTTGGCAAAAGAAGCGCGAAAGTCCATGGGGCCGCTTTGAAAAAAAAAAAAAAAAAAGAAAAAGAAAAAAGTGCTCGCGCGCACAGTTACTCGGATGCGCCTCGGCGATCATCTCCCAGCCTATCCGCGCGTTTAATTGGCTTTTCACCTCGAAAAGTCTGAGAGCCGCCGAGGCAGCAGCGCCGTGCATGGGTATAGGTGCACTTGGCGCGCGGGCGAGGCCGAGCGCGCCAGGCCTTCCTGCCTACCGCGAGAATTACAAAACACGCGAGTCTCGTAACGGAATCGCCGCGCGGAGTCGAGGGTATACCCGACGTATTCTATCGCACTTGCTCCGCTTTTGGGAATGCGCGGTCGTTTTTTTTTTTTTTTTTTTTCTTTCGGTGATGTCAGTTTTCTGTTACGACAGCTGACTTAGCTCGAGATTAACGCGCCGGCCTTAGAGGAATGTTGAGACAATAACACGGAGGAATTTTTTCTTGCTTTCGTTGTATGTGTGTTGTAGGGATTATTGTTTGTTCGTGGATACACTCTTTTTCGTATTATTTAAATTTAAGAGAAATGTTTTTATTATATTACGCATCTTTTTAAATTTCTTTCAATTTTAATCTCAATTAAAATATTCGTGTTATTCTGAAACTCTGTTTTGAACGAACCTCCGTGAACTTTCACGTAAGTTTTAATTAAACCACTAAATTTATAACCGCATGTCTTGACTGCCCAGACTACAGTAGCCGAAGAGCCACTTTTGTTGGTTAAAATAGCAGTCGACAAAGTAGCCTAACGTCTATTGAAACAACTATCGTCGATTGGGTCGAATCGGATCGACGTCACTTAAAATAACGAAGCCCCCCGCCAAGGGCTCATGGAAATAATTTATTTCGATAGGGACGAGCAATCGGGCTCCCGAAATAACCGAACCCGTGCGCTCCGTTATCACAATACATCGCGCAAGGCGTCTCGGCGGAATATTTCTTTCGTCCTCTCGATTCTAAAAATAGTCGCGCCAACAGCACGCACCGCGCATGTACGCACGCGAGGCGCAATTTTTCGCCGCGCCACGCGTTCCAGCTATCACGAGCAGGGGGCGAAGGAAGATGATCCGGAGGCGCGCTTGTATAGCCGTCAATTGCCGCGTTGGAGCTGGGCGAGGGATGAGAGGAAGGAGAGGAAGAGATGGAGAGGCGCGCGGATCTCTCATTGACGTTAATGCGACGTCAATTATGCAGTTATGCTCGACGAGAGCAGGCGCGGCAAGACGGGCGACTGCTTTAATGGACCAATTGCCGTAATTTCGCGGTGGAATTGGCCGAGCGCTCGGGTCACTCGAGCTGACGGCGGGCGGGTGTTTCTTCGCTCGCTCGCGCGGAAGAATGCGTAGGATTACGCCTGTCGATGCTCGCGAGGGGCCAAGCCGTTGCTTAGATCCCGGGGAATTTGCAGCTTTCGCGGAATCCGCCTCGATGGGAAAACGACCTTAATCTCGCTGGAATGCGAGGAGGATGTCGGTGATCTTCTTTTCTTTCATATTTGTTTGATGAGCGCTGCTTGAGCTCCTGGGCGATTGATCGCCCGGGATATTTTTGTCGGAGCGCCGGACGGCGCGGATGAAGTGGTCCAGTTTATTTTTGACGTTTCGTGTCTGTGCTTTTTTTCTTTTCTTGAATCCGCTTGACCTTAGCACTCTATAACATTGAAGCGCTGCCAAAAACGCAAAATTAGAAATCTCCATTCGCGCTGTCATATTTATTGCCTATAAATTATTATTAACCTTCAGCGTTTTATTTTGAAAGCCACATTTGAATTTCGTTTAAATTCAAATATTACTGGTAAAAGATGAGCTATTCTATTTGAAAAATTCGTATTTTCATATCCTACAAAAGCAAGAGAATCGCTGATCTTACTCGTACAAAATTAATGTTCCAATTCTTGCATCGTACATTGCAATTTCTTTTTACGATTTATATAAATATAAATCATATACACTTTATTTCTCGATTCGAAAATAAATTCCTTTTCTTACGTAATTTAGTTTATTTTTCCTGCCAAATTGAAAAAATCATTCTGCAATAATACAGAATAGAGTCTAATCTATAATCGAAACGTCAAAAATCTGCGACAACGAGTCGAACCACTGATTACGTCCATCCGTCCCTTTTCAAGGCAATCCCGCGGGACGCGCATGCTTAACAAGAGAAAGCATTGTTTACAATATGATAAAAAATGACTTTCCCTCGTTATCTGCAGCAGCGAGGCTCTCCGGCGCGCACGCGAACGCGTCCGCCTCAATTTTTCCGGCGTTTCCCTCCCGGCGAGGCGGGCTGTATCTTTCCGACGAATTTCCGCGTTCGCTCGTCGACGCCCCGCTACTTCCGCGCACGACGATAAGCGCGCGTGGGAAGTGACGATTGCGCCGTCCGACTTCGCGTCTCCGCCTCTCTTTATCTATCTCTTTCACTCGATTTTTTCCCTGCACCTCCGCCCCAGCATTCTCGAGCTCGCGGAAAGCTGGAATTCGACGGAGGCCGCGCGGGAGACTGCCGCTGCATGTGCGCTGCTGGTCAAGGATCTAAAATGGAGCAAAGCTCGCGGCGAGGCCTGGAATGCCTTTCTTTAATCAGGCGAGGGGCGCGGAAGGGGAAACGGACAATGATTGCTCTTGCAGCGTTTTACCGGCGTGTTTGTTGCGGCTTTTAAAATAAAGTATAATGATGTGCTTTGCCTTTGAGGAGTTCTGCTCGGCTCGAGCTTGGAATGCTTTTCTTCGCTCACACGTGGAAGCCTAAGAGATGATGAATACTCTAATTTTGTTCGATTAAACGATTCAAAGCGGTGATATGGTGCTTTTTAAAGGGCTTCTTGACTATCGTTAGTCATAAGAGTGCTATTTAACTATTAATCTGATTAATTGACATCATTTTTTTTAATCATGATTTTTCAAATTAATTCTGATGCTGATTAAGTACAGTATATATTATAGCGCTTTGCTGGCTACATGGATTCATTAATAGGATAATTTAAGATATTTTTAAAACAACATATTTTACACCGTGAAATTTCAATGAAAATGAATTTCTGAAATGTCCTTTTAAAAGTTTTACCATGAAAAATTTATAAATGAAAGTGTTATCATGAATTTTTTAACGATGTATCTCTGACTGAACTCGTTTTACTCCGGAGAGCCCGCGAAATGCTCGAATATGTGGTTTTAATATTGTATAAAAGTGCAGCATTTACATGAATAAAATTTTCGGCGGCGATCTCATTAAACGTAAAATATATATGCGAAAATGCATAAATATAGAATTTTCATTGTAAAATTTAACGGTCCTACGAAACAGTTTATCGCGATCAATCTGAGCTTATAATGTTCCAAATATACCATTTGATACTTAGCCAACAATAAATTTTTAATCATATGAAATACATTAATACTCGATGGTAAATAGATAATCAATATCGACCAAAAGCAAATTACGTATTTAATGAATCCCCCTTAATAATTTGCTGCGCAATAAACTGCTTCCAATAATCGCATCATTTCGTATACAATAACGAATAAATTAAAAAGCTAAAATATACGCTATACCCAACCGCCAGGCAAAAAACATAAGCGTAAATATTTCTCCACTTCTTTTTGAATATTTCTAAAAATACATCTTTTTAAAGAAAAAACACTTCTCGCATTTAAAAGAGCCAGACGCCGCGCAGGCAGCGCTGATTTAACCATCAGCTTCTAAGCCGAGCGACAAAGGCCCCCCTCGATTTGGCGTGCATTGAACGTCCGCGACGTCGGCGCCCGCAGCGGAATACACTGCTGCAGTTTATAAAAAGACGGCGGGTGTCATCCGAGGCGCTCCGACCTTTTATTAACCCGTCGATACACCGGGAAAGAGAGAGAAAGAGCACAGGGCACGAAGCCGCCGCTACTCTCTCGCGGCACGTTTGGCAAACTCCGCGCCGTTTTTTTCGACGGGCGCGGCGCGCAGGGCTAATCGAATTGCCCCGACCGGGTCATCCCGAGCTTCCACTCGCGAGCTCGGCGCGGAATGCGCCGCTGGTGTTGTTATAACGGGAAGCGCGCCTCCGGCGGCGTTCAGGATGTTCGGTTTTTGGAGAGGATAGATTCTGTATTCCATAATTGACTTTTCGTCCTGGAAAATGAAAATTTCGAATGAGCCAGCGTCGTCTTAGTTAACAGCTTGTTGCTGCACTGATACTTAACTTTTTCTATAAATCTATAACTTTCATGTAAGATTCATAATTGTATGCTTCACCAGAGATAGGAATTATATATTCAAACATGCTTTGTTTGTATTTAATTAGCTCGATATAAATCTTGTTGTTGTTGAAATATTATACAATGAATCGACGATTAAAATTTATTTTCGTTGTTTTACTAATGCAATAAACTATTTAGATTCTAGTTTATTTAACGATTTCCCAAAAGAAATGCGTTTTTCCCTCTCATAAAATCGAGTTACAGTTTGTTCTTTTGTATTTGTTTCGTACCTCTTATCATCGAGTGGGCAGGGCTTTTTAGGTAGTTTGAGGTTTATAAATAAATAAATAGGAAACAATTTTATAGCATATGTAGGTTGTCCATCCCCTTAAGCGCCTTGCTACAATAGGGGGTTCGACCTGGCGCGTTTATTCGCTGAATTTATTGATCGGAGCGAAATAACTGTTTCGGCGGCAGCCGCTCGATCGGAATGCGTACTGTATATTGAAAAATCGTCAGTTTGGCATGCACAAGTGGATATTGCTTTCAGTTTGTTTGAAATAAAGCTTTTTGTTACAGTTCGCTCTGCTGTAATATTTGACTTTAATTTTTTTTTTAATTTCGTTTATTGATAATAAAGTTTTCAAGGGTGCTTTCGAAATATGCACGAATAAGTGAAATGCAATTGCACATTTAAAATTAGTATACAATACGATCTTTTTTGAAAAACCACGACTTTTTCATTGTCACGACTTTTACTTTTTGTTATTATATTGTTTACTTGATACATCCACATTGCGTAAAATTTATAGTAAATTTACATTAGCTTAATTCAAGATAGAAATTTTTCCAACGTGTATTGAATCCTTCTACTGCTGAAAAAAACTGAGCAGAATTTGCCAAGTCATTTTTCTCTTTTTATGGAAATTGCAGGCATTCTTAAAGAATGAAAATAAACAAAAAATTCAATTTACTCTATATTGAACATTTTATATTAAAAAATATTATATTCTTCAACAACATTTCCTCCATTTTATTTTATTTTACGTATGAATTTTTATTGTTTTATCTAAAATGCGTACTTTTCAGTGAACATTTTAATTTCAAAGGTTTGAATATTAACGAATCGAGATATAAACCAAGGTATAAAAGGAATAAATAAATAAAAAAAAGTAAAAGGAATCTTCGTTTGATGAAAAGAACTTACAAATGAACCTTGCCTTTCATATTTAGATTAGATAAAGATCACACTGTGAAACTGGACTCTAATTCATGCGAAACATGAAAGGTTGATTTACAAAAATTGCTATGGGGGACTTTCCCATTCAAAGGTTTTCGGATTGCGAAAGGCGATATCTATGTTAATGCCCGGAGGCGGTGTCGAAAAGGATGTTCCGCACGCGAGCTAACGAAATACCGGGTAATAGCAAACAGTGATTACATCGTCGAGATGGTCTTTTTCAAAATTACTTTGCTGATTACCGCGAGCTCCTCGTCGTGCAATATCCAGCCTCGTCGCAAGTCGATGCTCATTTTTCGCCGGGATAATGCCTCGCTAATGATAAATGTTTTTCGGAAAATTTTCAGTGAGTTATAATTTCTAGACAAATTTCATACGTAATTTTAGCAAAACATATATTGATTAAATTATATCAATGCAGTATGTAATGGTTGAATAACATCGATGGTGCGTAAGTACGCTACGCGACGAATTACGCGATGAATAATTAATAGTACAGTTATTTAACTTATTGATCGAAGATGTTACGTGGATAATTATTCAATTTACTTCAGAGGCCTGGGATTTCACTGAATATCAATAACTCGACGATGTTGTAAAAACTGCATGTAATAAATCTATTATTGCATCCTAACATTTCCTTCTGATCGCGACAAGGAAAGATTGAGCTAATTATTGTTCGAACAATGCCTCTGCATTCTTCTGTGATATAACTTAAAAAGGATAGAACTTTATCTTCTGCGATCGCTGATTTTTATCGAACTTCCATACAGTAGAATTTGAACACAAAAATAATTAAGATAATAAAAACAATTTTATCTTAGCACGTAATTATGTTTAGTATTGTTTGTAATGGTCTAAATTCGCCTGTAGCTACTATATGAACATGATGTAACCGACAGTAATATCGCGAACTTGCAATATTTTCTATCTAAAAATCAATGCAGTATTTTATCTTTTAAATTTTTATCGATATTACTATTTTTATTGAAGTTTTTCGCGTAGAAATTTAAACTGTTTTGAAGTCGTATTCCGCAGAAACTACCTCGGCACAAGTAAACGGACAAATATAGTTCAAACGTACAAAACAATAAGTCTTTTTCAAAAGTTGAAATTGCCTTTTTTTATATCAGTTTACTTTACTCTGCTGTTTTACTCAAAAAATTATATCATACATTTTTTTTCTTGTAAAGTTGCTCTTTCAAAAAGTAGCCCCTATACATTCTTCCACTTTCAAGAAATACACAATATGTAGCTTTAAACTTTGCGACAACGCCCGTGCAATATTTCAAAGCCACATAAATTTCGACATCGCGCCAATCTCCGAAAAGACCAAAACAAAGCACCGAAAGCCAGCAGCAGCAGTTCGACGTATATCGCTCTGAAAAGATTTCTCGCCTATATGCACAATCGAAACCTCGCATAGTGAACAAATATCCCCGAGCATGCACCTGTCACTCGGCTAACAATCAACACTGGCTCCGTAACAAAAAAAAAGGACGCACCGCGGCAATTTCTGCTCGCCCACGCACCTCGACGATTGCGCGCATACCATCGCGTCTCGGCCGCTGTACTCAGCTCGTGACTGGCCTCCCGCCTAGTGCACGTGCACTCGTCGCTTGGCGCATTCCACCGGACGCGCCGAGATTGCCTGTGCATGCAGGCTATAGCCGCGCGCCTCTCGGGCGCAGAGAGGCGAGTTTTTGCCGGAGCCGCTCTACGGGTTCGCGTGAAAGGCGACGAAGGCGCTGGGATATCGGACTCGATAGCTTATACTGCACTCTTGGGCGCGCAGTGCTTCCGCTTCGAGTTGGGAGGGCACGTGGTTGCTCAGGAGAAGTTCCGGGGATTCGACTGTACCTACATGGCTGTAGGTCGGCGGTGCGGGGGTGTAATTGAAAAGTAAAGGAAGCTCGGGAAGTCTCTCGCACGCGCGTCTCGATTATCTTGTTAGCCGCGGAGTTTGGGCTGCGAAAGCGGGGATTTTAATTTTGATGCGCAATTTCAGAAGTACCCCGAGGTGAGCAACTCAGTTGAAATGTAATTTATCTGAAATTTTGAAGCCTTTGAATTTTAGAAATCTCATTCGGCTTAATTCCTTCAGCCTTCGGACGACCGTGTAAAATATTTACTGCGCGTTGGACTAACCGGATTATATTTTGAACTTATACTTTAGCCATTTGCGAGTTTACCTGACTTTACTTACTTATTCGCTGAGTTTGGATTGAATTTCTTTCGGTTCGTGATTCTGGATGCAGTTGGACTATTTTTTTTTTTGCTGAGCTTTCTCATTGATATTCAAGGAGAAAAAATTTCTTCAGTAGGTGACAATTGTGAGGTTGATTTTGGGCTCAGGGAGCGGAGGGGTCCGGGTACTCCAGGAAGTGGAAAAGTAGTTCGGAATCGGCATAGCTTATCTACCATCGTAAATTATTGAAGCCATGGCGATGTAGAGTTTCATACTGCATTATATTCTATGAGTGCAAAGTTTGTTGTTGAAGTTGCGAACTGCATGGTTGTAATAAATTATTTGCATAATAAACTTTTTAAGCAAAAAGTTTTAGAATATAAGTGCTGTAGTCAGCAATTGTTATTTTTTAAGTCGATATGTTAGTCGATATTTTAGAAAGCTCAAAATTTCTTAGGAATCACTTGCACTTTTTAGGTCGAAGGCAGATTACTTAAATTAGATAAAATTCTTATACTAATTTACTTCGTGTAAGGAACAGCTTATTATTTTATTTATGTGTTTTCAGATAACTGTTATCATCGTTATTATTGCTTTAGGATACGGTAATAGTCTATATAGATTATGTTATAATGCGATCAGTAAACGCTGGTCATTAAATCGCATGGTTTTAATTTGAGAGATATTATTTTATTTGTGAAAATGCATGCACAAGTATAATTATATACCTGTACTCGCAAATAGTAAGAGATATAATCATGTTAACTGTATCAGCTTTCGATATTTCAATTTTGTAGACATTTAGAAAGCGAGAAAGTTTAAGCCTACAGCAAAGCATCGATTAAAAAAATCCATGTATACTAATTTAATATTTCAAATTATGTTACACACAATCTTATGAATTTAACAGCAGCCATATCTTTTTTCCGACATTATTAGTCGACACTTATTACCGCGCAAAATATCTTTTGAATATTAAATGTAAAATGTTATTCCTATGCTAATACTGAATAAACACTGGAGTACAGTTGCTCAAATGAATCCACTCGCTAATTTAATCCTATGCAATATTCAAATAGGCACCCGCCAGATCCATTTTATAAATATCAATTGTCAGCCTTAAAAAAATGGTGCACAATCTACAAAGCCCTGACTGCTTAGACTGCACAATTCCCAATCAGCTCAGCTTCAGACACACTATATATACCCCCTTCTGCGGCTCGCACAATGCATCATTTTCAACTTTCTCTGCGAAACGTCCTCGCCTCTCCCGTGGCTCACGCGCCACTAAACTAAGCTACTTTTCCGCGTGTCGCTCTCCAAAAGAGAAGAACAAAAGTATATAAAAGAAAACCAAGAGCGAGGCATTATATTCGCAACGGAAACGAGTGTTGCTTTCTCTTCGGTCGTCGATCAGCGTCGCTACAGAGTCCGTCACACGGCGTATAATCCAATTAATGTAAAGCGAGTCGAAGGCGGAAGGGCACGCGTGAGAGATTCCCCGTCACGTGTCGTCGGCACATTCTAGCGGCACAAAAGGGGTCAAAGCATCCGCGCGCGCACGCACGAAGGTCGTCCGCCGACTGCACGCTCCCACCCCCGCGTGTATAGATATATTTTGATGGAAAATGTATTACTCTTTCTGGTAATTATATCAAAATTAAAATAGGCCTTTTTTTAAATCTACTATAGTCTACGTAGGAAGCGGCGGCTTAGTGTCAAATTCAAAATTGATTTAGTTTTTCTTGAAATAACAAAAATAACGTTAACTTATAATGTTGCAGATAACTGATAGTATTATATAAACTAAGTCCATGGAAGGCGAAGTCTTTGGACTCGAAAGAAGAAGTCGTTAAAGAAAAAGTATATTTTGATGTACACAGAAATGTACATACGTATGCAGCATGTATGCAACTGCAATCGAAGCTCCTTATTGTACGGTTCGTGCATCGGTGCGCGCGGAGTCAGCACTCGACGCTGAATGCAGATGCGAGAGCGAAGGTCGGTACCTTGGGATGTATTATAGGCGAGATATGTGGCGATCGCTTGTATATCGAGCGCCGAGATGAAAACGATCGAGGAGGTCGATGGTTATTCATTGAATCGTTGGGAGGCCAAACAAAGGATTGTTCTAAATTCTAACGCGTTTTTATAACCGGCTGATGTGATTTTTACCGGCTCGTCGGGAGATTGAATGTTTGATTTTTGTTTTCTAGATTGAGTTCAGGCGTAAGTTGTGTTCTTATTAATTAAAAATTAGAAAGTAAGGATTTTCTCAATTCATTGCTTGATTATATGGGGTAATAATTGATCGTTATTAGTGCTAGTTAGTATAAATAGGAGTTACATTTGAAATTTTTAAACCAAGTAATTTTGAAAAGTGTGGGAATTAAACACTTTAATTTATATTAGCATGAAAATTTTGTCGGGTTTTAAAGAAATAAAGCAGATTCATTCTTTCAAAATAAAGAAACACGCGTTGCTGCATTTACCGCGACAAGAAAAGTGTACACTTTTTCCGTGGGAAATGCGCTTTTTTTTTCACGGAAATCTCATGAAATGTATATCATGCTTTCTCATCGTGGGAATCTCGCAAAATATCTTCATTACAACGTCTAAAAAAAAGAAGAAACTCCTTTGAAAAATAAAGCAAACGGCAATTCTTTTTCATTCTGAACGTGCGATACATTATTCCTACCAATTAAGTAGTCTTGCCGGTCAGAAACACATTTCAATTGCTCAAGACAAAAATCGCAGCAGCGCTAGTACAGCCGAGAGAAATTGAACAATCCCGCCGCGGCCTTCCGCGCGACGCGCGGAAAAGTTACGAGCGAACTCGAGCGTATCGAGTGAATTACGCCGCGGCTCGCGCCGAGGGACGAAACTCGAACTGGATCCCCGCGCAGTCGCGATTAATTAATTTCCACGCGGCCCGGAAAGTTCGTCCCGCTCCGTTGGCTTCTGGACCGGCGGGGGTGGGGGTAGGGTGCAGATATCAGTCGATCCTCGGCCAGATCGAGTCCACCCCGACGTGGAATTGGGTGACCCGCTTCGCGCGGCCCGTTCGCCGGCGTTTCGCTCTCGATTCCCCGCGGAGAGGAAAGCGAGAGAAAAAAAAAAGAGGAGTCGGCGCGAAAAGTTGCGCATAATTAATCGGCGGCTCGAGCGGTTTCGCTTCTGCGCTAATTGCGCGGCTCTTTGAGGCGAGCCTGCTGATTGCGGAGGCAAGATCGAAGCTCGGGGCGGTGCAGTGCCTTTTTTTTTTTCGCGATGCCCCGATGCAAGCCAAGGAGCGACTTTGTGCCGGAGGATTTCGGATTTTAAAGAGGCGGTGGTCTCTCTTTGATGTTTCTGCGATAATTAGCAGCGATGATGCTTTTGATGCTTTTTTTATGGAGTTTATAATAATGATACAATCTTACTGGCACTTTGGTTATGAAGATATATTATACTTTAATTTTGAGTATATACTGTGAGCAGCGTGTACTGGTTAATTGTTTGTGGCTTAAACGGTGACTGTAATTGAAAAAAGGTGAGGTGACCGCGTGTTTGTCGTTAATTTCGGTTAAGTAAATAACTGTAAATTAAGTTGTAAAACTTAATTAGCCAAAACTGGTGTTTCTTTACTTCATGCCTTGCCCAAGTCGAGCAAGTAACGGTTAATCCGAATTTTCACCGAAGCAGGTTGGTTTGATTCGCACAAAAGAGGCATCATAGACGAGGAACTTTTTAAGCCAAATATTAAACATTAACTTTCGGTAACAAAGCATAATAAATTTCTTTTATATAAAAAAAAAACTACAGTCAGGAGCAAATATTTGTAGCAACAATGAAACACTTTAATAAATTCAAATATATTTACATACTACAGTTTAACTATAAAGGATTGCTTTATTAGTTTACAAATTTTTATTTAAAAAATCGACTTTATAATTTAATAGTTACATCACGTCAACATTTCTATACTTATATAATACAAATTGGTTGACTCATTTATCTACAAATAAGCAGAACATCTTGAATGCCAGTGTTTGTAAAAGTCTGTCAGAGCTTAACTGATGAGTCTATGCTAATAGGCGTGAGGAAATGCCCAATTTTTTAAAAGGAAATCTTGATAATCTTGCCCTCCAATTACAACGGCACTTATCGAGAAATACCTCGACATTGCAATCTAAGTAGCGGTAAGGCCGCTCCGAACGCAAAGTAGCAGTTTGATAGTAACAAATGAGCTTGATGCAATAAATTTTTAAGTAGAAATTTTATTTTATATTACATGGGGATTAAATTGCAAATTTCGGTCTAAACCATAGAAGCTACCACAACACAATATAAACCTTAAAAAAAAATCCAGCAAAATTTAAGATCCGGCTAAATCGCATCACTTCAGAAATAATGAATTCAGCTTGCTCCTCGACCGAACACCAACTACGGTAACGACGGCAGCGCCGGCAATGGGGGATACGAAAAGCGGACTTTCCCCTCGGGCTGCTGTGCTATAACAGGCTTCCACATGCGTGTATATACGCGTTTTGCGCGCAGGGAAACGACTGCGTGCCTGTCCGTCGACGATGGCAAGGACGCGTCGGCGCTCCCGGAGCGTGACGGAGGGCCGTTCCCACGTGCGGTGCCCCGAGGACGTGGAAATCCAAGCGGAGTGTAAGCCGCTTGCGCTTCTTTCACGAGCATTACGTAAGCCCGTCCCGGGATTTTGCGACGAGGAGAGTGTTTTTTTTTCGTTTCTTTTTCCCTCGTTTAACGAGTCGACTGCTCCCTGTGAAAAGACCTCCGTATACGCTTTTCGGATTAATTATAAGTAGCTATATGCCGCGTTTAAGATTCACTGTCTCTGTTAGTGCGGCAGTTGTTGCTTGTGCATTGAGGTACGCGTCTCGTTATGATTCTTTTTTATTGTCAATTTCTTTTAGAGAGCAATAATATTTGTTTTTAAAGGCTACAATCAAAATTAATTGAGATAATTTTTGCATTCAGTGAAATGGTAATTTTTAAGTAAAAGAATAATAACGCAGTAAAAGGGCTCGATATGGAGATTTCATATCTTCATCCGGTAAATATCGTTTATTTGAACGGGCTTAGTTCAATTTAATCCGACAGCGGATCCGCATCGTTTAGTTGAACAATATTGAGATAATGGAGGGTCTCGGATGGTCGAGCTGCTGTTTAGATTACGTCCATCGACAATTTTGAGGTCGTCATGTAAAATATAACAACGGATAAAATTTGCAATAAATTTTGAACAATTTGATTAATACAAACTTAATTTTTCTAATGATTTAAAGCCCGTATTTAATTGATATTATTTTCGATTATTACAAAACGCAGGCTGCGAAAATTTCTTTGATGTTTTTTTTTAAATTTTATTAAATTGGTAAGGGAATGAGTATTTAAAGGTAATCCTTTATTATTCCTTATTCTCACCACTGAAATGTTGAACGTAAAAATTAGAACGAGATGGCGTGACACGGAAACCTTACGTATTTTTCCTAAAATAGGTCTACCAGAGGCTAAAAATAAAAACGTTTCATTTTTCCCTTTTTTACAAAAGGAACGCATGCCTATATAAAGATAGAGAGGGAGGCGAACGTAAAGGTACACGATAAGGAAGAAAACGACGTCAGAGCAAAGAAAATTTAGATGGAGCGACGACACGCCCTGGAGGCCCAAACAAATTGCGTCACTATGTTTACACAGCTTTCGCGTCGAAGATTTTATTTTTACAAAAAGAAGTTGAACCGGTACTTCAGCAATCGACCGTTCCGTTATTAAACTTCGATTTTCACAATTTTTTTTAAGACCCTTCAGAAATTAACAACGAAATCGAAATGGGGTGCAGGAAAGTGCCCGTGACGCTCGCGTAACGAGGAAGTGGTTACGAATTTTCACCATTTTTTTTAATATCCACTTCGAATTTTTTACATCTGTCGCACAAAGTAACAAGATAATTTGCTGTCATTACCAGGAAGAGCTAATTGCTCGCGAGCTCGCATGCACGTTTTTTTTTTTCATGAAAATCATCTTAATGAACCATGCAAGTTACGTAGATTGTTAATAATTGCTGAAGTCACTCGGTTAAATTTGATTAAGGGAACCTTTCGAAACGCGAGAAAAATTTTCATTTCGTTTGACATGCCAGCTCGCGCATAAAAAAATATCTCTATTTCCCGTACCGTTTAACATAATTATCACAATAATCCCTCTCTTTATTTGCTTCCGTTAGTGAAACATTTTTCATAACTCGCAGCTCGTGTGTTAATTACTGGACAAATTCTCATCTGCTTCGAAGGACTTGGGTGCCGAAATTCCTCAATCGAAAGTTCGCTGGAACGATACATCGAACAACGGCTAAATAATTCAGCGACGCACTTGTAATGCGTTGGATTAGCTCTTAGCTTCAAACGTATGTGTACATTGCCTCAAACTTCGTTGAGCGTACGCGAAAAATTCACATCGGCTGAGCCCGGCGAAATGTGAGCGAACGGCTTGAAGAAAGTCGCGAATAGGGGGGAGTCATTGAAGGCGCGAGCTCCTGTTACGGCGACGATTTTCTTTTATGACTTGATGGAGTAGGGCTCAAGAGACTTTTTTCGCACTTGACGGCGTCAAAATGCAGACTGCATCGCGCCGAAAGCGAGCGGCGGAGTAATGCACGTTTTTGAAGTCGCGGCGAAACCTACGTAGAAGTACCGATGTTTGAGTCAAGGCTTGACTTTAGTCGAGCGAAAATTGCTTGTGGGTGGAAAATATTTCGGAGAATTACATTGCACTTCTTTTTTCCCGTTTAAGCTGCGCTTTTTTTTATCGAAATAAAGTCGCGTTCAAAAAGGAATATTTCTAGAAAATTAGAAAATATTTTGATTTTGTTTCTCATTTTTGTAAGATTTAATCTTTGTTTTAATTCTCTTGTTGGACATGTAAAAGTGTAAAATGTGCATGTATATCTACATATTGCTTGAAAATAGAAAGTTTGAGAGAGACAAGCAGTGAAGCGGCGAGTGTACTACGCTTTCTTGAAATTAGATCACTGTAACTCTAACAAATTTCGAGTGTATTTTTTGACGGACAGCGGTGCAAGATTAAATTTTCCAATATTACCTTTGACAAACAACTTTCTGAGAGAATATAAAAGAAGAATGAAATAAGCGCAGAAAACCATTTTGAAAACGAAAATGAATCGACTTAAATCATATTTATTTAGACGCGCTAAGAAATATATGAAAGAGGGAATCTCCGAAATTAAAGTCTGCAAACTGAATGAATAATATAATGGTTTTGACTTTGTCAAACAATTCAGTATTTATAAGGAAATTTTGCTGAGTTGACCTCCTTCTCAGACATGCTCTTCGTTTAATAAGTCTCTCTTACTCATAGATTGAAAAAGGTATATATGGTTTTATTTCACAATCTTATTTCCTTTGTTATAAACATTTTAAAAATGTTACAAATAAAGAGAAAATTTTTTAAACAAATTGCAATCGTCAATTTAAATATCCTCACAGACCAGGACCCAACCGCGACGTGTACCACGGAGTAGGACCAAGACCGCGCGAAATTGCGCGTCGTTGCGGACGCGCGACAATAGCCTCAAAGTCAGTCCGCGCGTGATTTGGCCGTGCGAATTGCGCACCTGCGGTGGCACCTCCCATCTCCGCCCGTGAAAAAAAGGCCGCCGCGCGCGCCCGGAGCAGAACAAAGGAGCGGAAGGCGCGAAGACGCGTTGCCTACGCGCCTCGACCTCGATTCATACGCGGAGGAAGCGCCGCGCACCGCAGGACGACCACAGGGGAGGAGAACAGGTTTTCCTCGGCGCGTGTCCTCGCCGGGACAATGCGCGAGGGGGGCGCGCGGAAGCAGCCGATTATAAAGGGCCCCCGCCGCGGGGAGGAAGGATGCACGCGCGGCCTTCTCGACCGTACGCAAGGCGTTCTCGACGCGGAGAAAGTGCGGGAAATCCCTCGGCGTATGTAGGTAGCCGCTCGCGAGCCGCGTATTAGCTGCGTTTAAAGTAGTCTACAGGTCGGGAGCCAGGTCTGTAATTTGGATTCGCGAGCGCGGCCAAAGCGGCTCGACTTTTCCACTTATTGACGCGAGTCTCGCGATTGCAATGATTTTCTTGATTATACGCTCTCGATCTTTAACACCCGAGCGTTGCTTTTGTTTTCATATGCAGAGGTACTCTTGAGAACGGAGGTATGTACATTTTTGCGCGCATATAGCGAGGGAAAAGGGTCGGCCGATGTGCGGCTAAAGCGGGGCTGGAATTTTACTGAATATAAAAATGTCTTATCGACCGCTCACTGGGAAATGTATGCCTATATAGGCATTCGCTTTTACAGAATTCTATCTCTCGGTAATCCAGCTGTAACGGTACTCCGCCGAGATCGATTTTAATTCCCTCCTTAAAGGAAATAAAAGACTGGCCAAAGAAACGTAAAATAACGAGTTAAATAATCAACATTATTTATGTTAAATGTGCCCTTCCTACAAAAAAAAAAACAGCATAAGATTTACGAGAAATTTTAATAATACAGCGAGAAGATAGGTAGTACCCGGCATTGCGCAGCGGGCGAATCGCGGAAGATAAAACGTAATAATCTAGCCCGTGCGGAGGCGAGCCCGCATCAAAGCCCCGCCAGAAATTCAGTGCGGACGACGAGGCAGCAGCAGAAAATCAAAGCCGCGCGCGACTCGACTGCAACGTCCGAACTTTGGAAAAGGGATTCGCGATGAGACGCCGGAGGGAGGATGAAGGGGGAAAGGAGGGAAGCGGCGAACTCGTCTTACCGGTTTCAGAACGGATTCCGCGGGGAGCACGTATAGGCAGGCGCGGATGCCCGGCCGCAAGATGTGCCCCGGTATTTAATTTCTCCCGTGCGAGGAGGGAGGTGCGCATTTCTGCACACCCGTGCAGGTGGGCTCCCTTCGGTGGGTCACGCGTCACGGTGGCTCTGGTACTTTGGACGCGGCAATTTTTTTTTATGAATCCAAAGAAAAGCGGAGAGAGATGATGGAACTTACGTGCGGGCATTGTTCGGGTGGAGGTTTTCTTTTCTTTTGTGCGCAGCCGGATAGACTCACCTGAAATGTAGGAAGATTGAAGAGTTTAATAGAGTGTAATGGTACATTATTTTAACGTGAAAGCAGTGAAAATAGTGAAAAGTTACTCGATTGGAGTAACTGCATTGCACGAAGCAATTGAATTTTAGCTTAGCTCTCATTTTCAGAATGTGCTAATAAAAGCCACTTGGATAGTTATGTAATGTTGAAGGTATATTTTTAATGACGAAAAAATACGAATTACACATCAAATGTTTTATAACATGATTCTTTTATTTCCTCCCATATGCGTTATATCCGCGGCCATAGAGATAGAAGAACATTTTAATTTAAAAGTTCATATATAACGGATCGTAGCAGTAATATAAAGTACGGTCCTAAAACTGCGAATACGAGTCAACTTTTAATAGCCTTAATAAAGCTTTAAATTTTACAAGCGATTCTCATTTAATTTTTTTTTTTTTTTTTTTTAAAGAATTTTCCATAAAAAAAAACTTTCACGCAAATATTAAAAATTGAGTGTGACAATGATATCTTTACTCGATGAAAGAATGATTACTTTTCTCGGAAGAACAAAAGTGCAGAGTAGCAATCTCCATTTGTCTCAATTAATAGGAAGAACGACTACGGACTTTGAATGTCTAGGTTTAATCAAGCTTTTTGTTCTTCGTCTGTATATATGCAGATATAGCAGTACTTTCGCAATATTACATTTTCGCTTCCAAGAACGCGAGCTTTTCAAAAGAAATCCGCGCACCTCCGACATCGCATAAATTCGTTATTTCTAAAAATAACAGCGCACAAACTGCACTTAGATGCTTCATTAAGCAAAATGATCCAGTTACTCGAAAAGGAGTTCTCTACAATGTTTATCAAAACAAGCGCAGGCGCTCATTACAGTGCATTAGTCTGCAATACGATCGCTCGCAACTGCAACCTCGCGGTACTCTCGTCGGGAGGGCCATTAAAAGCGGCCGAACGAGCCATCGAAATAATACCCGCAGCATAGAAACGCGCGCACGTAAACTCGACTTTTAGCACGCAAGAGTCGCGTTCTTTTTTTCTCCTGCCTCCCGACGCTCGTTATTATATCGCGGCTGCAGCGAGGCCGAGGCGCAGCTTCTTTTCGCACGAATGGCATTTCGATTCTCGGCGACGTCTATATATAAACACACAGCGAAATTGATTGCGTCGCCCAGTCCTCCCCTTTTTTTTTGCACTTATCGTTGCAACGTTGAGGAAATTGGAAAACGCTCAAGAGAGGCGGCCACGGCGATCTTTTATCCGCGCGCGTCCGGCCGTTCTCGCTCGTCTCTTCGATGCGCTTTGCATCGCGTTGGGTTTTTTGACGTTGCTCTTGTTTCTCGTTTCGCGCGCGGCGCACACAGACCGGCAGCCGTATCGGCGCTGCAAATAAACAACCCCCGGGGATTACATTGTGTTTGCAGTTCAACGAAGGCGGAGAAATCTGATGTTCGCTGTTTGATTTTCAGCTTTGCTGGGGGGCTGCATTGGATCAAAATTTTAGAATAATATTTGATTTGAACGTCGAGTGTTAAAGCGGACAAATTGCTCTCGAGGGAGTACTTTGGAGAGGAGTTAATACTGTTGTTTATACTCGAATTTTTCGCAGAGTTTGTTATCGCTATGGATAATCGATCGAAATGTACGAAATTCGAGAAAGATATTCAAGGGGTATTGTATCGTTTTTTATTATTTTCTTTTTAACGAAATTTGATTTACACTCGACTGATATACAATTTAGAGGTAGAAAACAACACCGTTCGAAAAAGATAAATTTAAAGTGAGAGAATTTTTTTTTTAAATTACGTGAGTAGTTTCGCAGGCCGCGCAAAGCTAACTTACGTGAAAAAACGTAATCAAGGGGCGGCTGAAAATCCTGTAAATTTACATGGGAAAATCACTGTAATTTTGACCTCTGGCGAAGCTTTGTGATTTTTAGAAGAAAAGCTCTGAAAAATTTATGAGGATGATCATCGGGTAAAAATTAAGGAGCTTTTTCCGTACTTTTCCCAAAGCTTTTTTGTATAAAAATTATAAAGGTTCGCTAACCATTCAAAATTCAAGTAAAAATTACAGTGATTTTTCAGTATCCAGTGCCTGCGAACTGTTCCTCGATTATGTTTTTTCACCTAATTTTTACCAAGAGTCTCATAAAAAAAAAGAATTTTATTCGGTTGAGTGCACTTTTTATACTTATAAGCTTTTAAGTACTTAATTTATTTTACCGGTGTAATAAAGTAATAACATTGTTAATAGTGACAGTAGCGTGAGAAAGTTTTTGTGTACTTTACGTATAAAATGCGCAATGAAACGATAAATTACACGTAATTTTGATATTACTTAAAACAGTACAATAAAGTTTTACTAGAAAATTAGCTTGTTTCGTCGATCGTTTACACGCAGGATTAAATTTAACGGAGCAATTTCCTCGGCATCACCCAATAGACACATTTTCTCACAATACCTTTTACCTTCGTTTATAAAAAAAAAACTCACTATAAAAAAGAAAGTTTCGATGCTAATAAAGGAAAAATTGAAAAACGCATCGTTCAATTATTCGTAAAATCCATACACAATAAAGCGCGCGAGCTCATAAATCAAACTTCATTCGAATGGAGGCTCAGCGAACATTCATGTCCCTTTGCCGCATACCCATTCACTTTGTTCTCTGAAATTTTTACGCGACCCAAAGATCCCCACTACTGCGCCGCGAAATGTGAATTCAAATTTCCAACTGAACGAGCACCGAACTCCGAAAATTTACGATCTTTTATTACCTCCCGGCCCGTTCAGCCAACGAAGCGGCGCGTTTGTCGAGACAATCGCGAGGCGAAGAAATCGGGCCTGCATTCCGCAATATCGTAGCTCCAGGCGATTAGAATCTCGCGCCTGCAGACGAGCTCCTTTGAAAATCCCGGCGCTCGCGAGGAAAATCCCCGAGCCAGAGATCCGGCAATTTTTCGTCCCGCCGGCGGATTCCCGCGCGCGTCATAATTCATCGGGACGGCCGGGCGGCGATGGCCGCATCCTTCCGCTGGCAGCCTTGCCGAGTTGCTTTCATCTCTCACTTTGATGCGGCATCCGTCTACCTATCCTCCGCAGCGTTTGCTGATGGTCACGCGCTTTGTTACTGTCTTAATGCGGGCTGGGCGGTATTAACTTTAAGTTTTTTATTTACTATAGAATAACTTTGATGGTGAAGGGGGCAATTCCGTTAGGTGATTAGTATGTAACGTTTTATTTTATCTTACCGATTCTAACGTCTACATTTTCTATTTTGTTGGTAGAAATTATAATTAATGTATTCATAATGTCTTTTAAATTAATTTAAATTAATTCATGTTCATTTTTAAATTTGTCGTAGTAGCATTTGTGCGATAAGTACATCTCGTATCGCGAGAAGTTGATACGAAAGCTCACACTATACACTTTTACATTGAATGACGTAAAAAGTCATATTAGATAAAGAGGGTCAACGTATTTTTGTATTTTTGTCAGTAATTATTATTGATGAACGAAACTTATATGTTAACAAGAATACATTCTAAAATTGAATCATATAATTCCAGCATTATTACAGCAACGGTAAAGTACTAATACTAATTTATTCACTGAAAACTCGAATGACGCAAAAGGCATATTAGATATGAGAGGGTCAACGTATTTTTATCAGTAATTTATATCGATGAAAATAATTTATATTTTAACAAAAATACAATCATAAATTGGATCAGTCCATCATTAATCATTATTAATTAATGATAATTACTTTCAATTTATTCACATGCAAAACTCACTGAAATTCACTATGCTAATGTGAAAAATAGAATGAGAAATTACCTTTGTTTAATGCAAAAATTCAATTTTTCTAGATTGATAACGGTATAAAAGAGCGGCAATAAAACTTAATTTATTGCGTTCAACTGTACTGTATTGTAAAGAAGTAACTCGTTGAAATTCCGCATGAAATATGCTAATTAAAATTCTAACAGCAAGCATTAAGCTATCGTTAAATTATTCCATAAATTATAGGTTCAATCTACCCATAAATGCAAGATCGTAATGCACTCCACGGCAACTTGCCGAGGATAACGAACTGCGATTTCGTTAAATAATATTGCTACCCTTTTATACAGGAAAATAAAATTCCCATAAAAAAACAGTTTTTATCCCACTCAACAAAAATGAATATGGGTGCAGCAATTTTTTCGTATTTCCCTCGTGCAGTAACCTTTTATCAATAGTACAGGCAGCAAAAATATTTTCAATTCCGTATGATCTATGAAAAATAAATGTTCATCTGCAATTTTGATAACAGACTTTTTCACATTTTATCTGCGCGCAATTTTCATTTTGTACAATGACTTCCCCGGCAGTCGGACATATAAACTCGATCCCAAGTCGCTATCACAGTAAGGCAGCCGCTTCCTTGGCACGTTTAATCGAAATGCCGCATTCGCCATTCTTTCCGCTCAAATTCCCGCTCTCGTGGCGCTTGCCGGCCGAGCTGCGCCTGTGTCTGCTTTTAGAAAGGTATGCGGTCACAAGGTGGATGTACCGCCGACTTAGCTCGTGTTGTTCTGCACCTTAGTTATTATACATGACGACGAGAGCGTAAATACTGCCGGCCGGCCAAATAAATTGACGAGGAGAGTGTAATAAATTAAACGTGGAATGCCTCAAGTCATTTTTTTTAACGTGGAGAATTTGAGTATGAAATATTTACAATTTGTCTTCATTGATTGAACTTTTAAACGTTCAATGTTTGTTTGGCTAGTAGATACGAGATGCATTGGGGATATTTATTGTCCTATAATGCCTCGTTATGTGAATTTTTATCGCCTTTTTGATTGTTATAATTTGCAGTTGGAACCATTGTTCTCCTAGCTTTGCTGACGAACGTCTGAGAAGCATAACTGATAATTATTCACGGGAAAATGATTTTCATTGTTCCACTTTGGAGAGTAGTTAAAACCTGTTATTTTAAGAGCATCGCCGCTAACTCATTAAATGTGCATTTTTTTTTTGTACAATGCCGCAGTTGCATGGAAATGTGACGCAGAATATTTGAAGCAATTTTAAAAGTTAGACAAAGAAAAGCGTGTAGTTTTTTCATCTCGCACTGTAATTAAAATTCAAAATTTGTGAATACAATTTATCGTACTAAATTATTATTAATATTCTTTTTTATTAAAATTTAAAATAAAATGTCACCTGATGCCTGTTATTTCATTATTTAGTAAATAATTTCGTTATTAATTGTAAATATCATTTAAAAATGATTTATACAGATTTCTTGTTAACTTTTAATTAAATGCCATGCTTTTATCATGTTTTTCGTCGAATTTAATATTTGTACTGCAGCAAGCAAATTGCATGTTATATAATATAACAAGCAAAAATAAATACATTTATCTCCAAGCGCATAACATTTTCTGCACATTATAATATAATTTTAAAAAAATCATCATTTCTCGATGAGCCTATAATTTATCTTAGGACGCAATAATCTATCCTCCTACACATCAGTCAAAATGTCGAACAGAACGATCCGTCAAGTAAAAGGTCACGCTCAAATGCCAAACTTGAATAGCCCATCGAGTGTGTACGCATTTACGTCGAACATCGATAGTAACAGTATATCACACGCGCAATTCCTCGACGTACATTTTTCGCCTGAGGTACGTGCGCGAATTTCCATCCGAGCAAATGTAAATTTCGTGACGTAGGATGCGTAACCGGTTATGTCGCGCGTGAAAGCGGACTTGTCGCGTGTCGCCCAGAAAACAAACACGGGAATCGAGGCTGCCGTAACTCCTGGACGCACGATCTTTCGGATGCTCTCTTCTGCACAGCGAGAAAACTCCTTGAAAATTCTCTTAAAAATACTAGATAAAAATGTTTTAAATCAAAATTTTAATGAAAATTTTTTATTTACACGTATAAATGCTTAAAATTGAATTGAAATTAATGAGGATATAGAACATTTTTATCAAAAATTTCAGTGAATTGTCGCGCAGTGCATTAAATTTTAAGGTATATCCCTCTGACGCGCTCTAAATCTCCTGAGAGAAATGTTTAAATTTTGCAGAGATAACACAAACATTACGTCGCGTTGACAACTTTTCAATCAGACACAACAAGAGCATAAAAAATAATTAAGCGCGAGCGATACAGAATCCCGTCAAAATTCAATATTCCAGGAGCATTATATCGTCCAGGATACGAGAGTTCAGCATCGCTGGCCACGTTTCGTATTGCGTCCCATCTAAAAGCGGTGGGCGTACCTCAGCCTCAATGCGTTTAGTGGGCGGCAATAACGAGAATCGTAAAATTTCAACGGGACGACATTCGCCGCTGTTTCGTGCACTCGGGCGGCCGCGTGCATGCGTAATAAGCGCAACAAAGTCAACGGCGCGGGGCTAAACAATGTGCCGGCACGTCGCGTTTCGCGAACTCGGGAATCGCGCTTACGTATGCATCATTCGGAGCCGCCGCGCGCTCCGGGACCCCGCCGTGAATTAGTACACGAGCGCGGCCTCTCGTTGGAGTGTGCGAGAGAGAGATAGACAGAAGGGTCGGAGGGAGGAGGAGAGACAGAGCGCCAGTGCACCTGTTAGCGGTTATAAGGTGAGATTAATCCTGCTCCATTTACGCGCCGGATTATCCGAGGGAATTCGCTGCCGCCAGTTAAGACCGAAATACTAGCAATTCAGACCTGATTATTAGTACTGCCTGGGAGGATTTACTCAAAAATCTAGGGTTAACGAAAATTTATTGCGACAGAGGTGTGAAGAAATTTTTCTAGTGAAGATAATTTGTTGCCACTTAAATTTTCTACATAAATTCCGGTTATTTGGAGTTGCAGTTATGCTTAACTTGATATGTTTTATTTTAAAAATATGTCACACGTAAATGCGTCAGTTTATAATATGCTTGTAATAGAGAGAGGAAATTCTCACGCGGCATAAGCTGCTAATGCACGAACACCACTTGACAGGGCGTTAATTGAGGGCAAAAGTAAACTGAATACTAAATTACATGGACTTAGAAAATAAAGTTAATCAACTCAGCCTTAATATCCTGTTTTTTTTTACGGAGAGCACCGTTTTATTAACGACCTAATAATTTCAATAAGTCCAAGCACTCTTACTACTCGTAATCACAAATGTTTCCTTAATTGAATTAATAACTCACTTTTGACGGAGTGCCAAGTTTAACGCATGCTCGTAAAATGCACGAAACGTACGTGTAATTCAAAGATTTCGTTTGTTGGAAAAAAAAGCAGCGTGGCACTCCGAAGCGATAGCGAACAACCTTTAATGGATGGCTTGTGTTCGAAGATGCTATTTTAATCCCGGTAAGACAAAGTGCGCGGCAGTAATTCGCTTTCTTTCCGTAGCAAGGAGAAGACCACGATTGCCGTAATAAAAGCTCCATGAAGACATCGATTGGAAACGAGACTTTCATCGGACGTCCCCTTTTATATTAGAAAATGCGCTCCGGCTACTTGTCTTCCAAAGACACGTCCATTACTTCGTCGGGTTATAAAAGGCGTCTTTCGCTTAAGCTCACCTTTTATACTCAAGTGGAAAAATTTATCGCGCCTCACAAGGAGCGCTGAAGGATAGATGGATTTAATTTGAATAGCGGTTCGTTTTATTTCTGCCTCAAAGATTTTTTAATTTTTTATAATAGCAATTTAAATGTCAAGTATGTAACAAACTTAAATAAGTGTACGACAAGAATTATTTTTTGTACTATAATAATACTCTCTGTACGCCTCTCTTGGTTTTTATCAGATGACTAGGCATATACACTACATTTTTGGATTACTTCTTTGTATAATTACTCACTATATAATTTTGAGATATAGTTATAATCTATGACGAGGTACCTGAGTTCTAGTTATTTTTTTAATTTTACTAAAAAAAAAAATTAGAATTTAAGTACCTAAAATTATTTTTTTTCTTACAATACTGACGCTACAAAAAAAAGAAAAAAAAACGGAACTATAAAAATGTTCGCACTATTTACTCATAGGATCGGTAGCCTAACGCGTTTCCACAGAAAAATAAAAAAAAGGCAGGTAAATGGCAAATTTCGAGCTCCCGGAGGTTGGATAATTATCATTGCATTATTATTAGCCGAGCAGCCTCGAACTTGCGCATTATGCGCGCGGCCCTCAAGAGTATTTCGCGTGTAGACTTGCGGTCTTGCCGTTCTTGACTATAATCGTCAGCGACACCCTTTCTCCTTTTTCGTCGCTGAGATGCACTCCGTCGGTTAACGCGATTATGGAGGACGAGTGAAGAAATCTCATTGCTGCAGGTGTAGATCAAGGAGGTTTATGTGCGCGCATACAATTGTTATATATAGTTGAAAAACGTACGAGTAATATCGTATATCGATGAAAATTTTAAAATAATTCAAATAATTTGTACATTATCACTGTTTTTACATTCATAACAAATTGTAAAATGTAAGATTAAGGTCGCGTATTTTAAAATATTGAAAGTGCAGATGTTACATTCAGTCCAATGCAATTTTCGTAATGCACAAAATGTATCAAGTATCTACAGGTACATATAGAAATAACTGCGGAAAAAGAGACTTTCGCAGTATACATTTTCAACAAATATTTCGAATTTCAAATATAGTCCAACTTAGAACGGTGATCAAATGCAAAAAATGTATATATATTAATATCAGTTGCAGCCCTTGACATCTCTTTTAATATATATACAGCCCTCCCCATAAAACACCCTTATCATTTAGCGTACAATGAAGACAATCCTCTCGGGAGCAGTTCTCTCGTATCCGTAAATTTTTTCGCGACGTCTCGCGCATACGAATACGACGGCACATCGTGCCCCGGCACTTCCGACTCGCGTACCCGGTGCATACGGTAAATGCATTTCCAGCGCGCGGCGGTGTCTTGCCGAGCGTTCGCGCGGCTCCTTCTTAGTCTTTACACACGCTGCCACTTTGGTGCACGCTAGGATCTGAAAAGTGGATTTTTTTTTATCAACAACTCAAGGCGAGACGTGACTCTCGAAAAAGATGCCGGGACATCATTTAGTACCGCTTTTCTTACATTTTGAATGGCAGGCACTCCAGTGAATGCGAGATTCGAGGAGTATACTCTGCATTTTTGGAGTATATTATGGAAACGAGACTGCGTTTTTTTTTTTTTTTTTGTTTTTTTAATCCTTGCTTTTTTTATACTCGAGAAAGTGAAAATGATATTTTTTACGTGTATTTCTTCCTATTTTCTGAAAGAAAGTCTATTTATAATTTAGTTGCTTACACTGTAATAAATTGTAGAAAATTATTATCTTTTATAGAAATTAAAAAATCGTAAGTAGACTTATATGTTTTTAATTTTAAACAAACTTATACCGTGCTATTCGTACCTATCTCTTCCGAATAATGAAAAAAGTTTACTCTATCAGCATTTTTACGATTACCATTAATCAAAGCAAAAACAATTGAAAACAACTTTTTTTAGCGGTGTAAAGATTTCTCTAGGTGAAATATGCAGCAGAAAGCAAGGATAATACAAAAAAACCGTATCGCAGTCTTGCCGTTCCCGGCATTAATCTACTGCAACTTCACTCCTTTTTCGCTGTCGAAATGTTTTTGCTCAGTTATAAGATTATCAAGATCAACAAGAAAAATCTCACTGTTCCAGGTGTAAATCAAAAATGTATTATTTTATATACAATATGCAGTATTTTAAAAGTATACACTAATTCGTTTTGCTCACGTGGTATTTTTGCAGGTAAAAATTTGTGCTGTTAAGCGTGTGCATAGTTCCTTGGAGAATTTTCGTATACAAATGCCGCTGTAATAAAAAAAATATTGCTGACAGTTTTAGTATCGAGATTAGAGGTTGTATTTTCAGTTTGTAAAGTATTACAGAACAAAAATTTTGAGATAGTTTACTAATTGTAACATATTTCTTTGGGGAGAAAGGGGGAGAAATGGTGCTCTTGTGTGAGAGTAATTTACAAAAGATTAATTTTAACAGTTTGCAATTCGTGTTTTTTACTTGTTTACGAAACTGTATAGTTAAAGTCAAGCTGGATAAACGGGGTTAAAACGTGCGCGAGCCAGAAGTTTCGCGAGTTTGCGTAATATGATTTTCCAGCGAGCACGACGGCGCCACTTCGTGCTTTTACAGACACATTAACGGCTATAGTCACGTAAGAAAATGACGCCGCTATTAACCTGAGAATATGGTCCAGACGCAAGGAGTTTGCGTAAAAATACACATTGTTGTCTGTCATTTTGACTGAAAAAATTAGAAAATTAAAAAAACAATGTATTGGTCCAGTAGATGTTCATTTTTTTTTTTAGACTTTCTTCGATCTTTCAAGAGAATTAATTTTTTTTCTAGGTAATTACCTTTTTACTTCCGAAATCAGAGTTTTATTAAGTTACCCTTTAAATCATTGTAACCTTTATATTCATAATTCAAGCTAGAAGTGTCCATTGAGTAATATTTTATCAGTAAAAAGGTTAACGATATAGCAGTACATAAATTATAAAGGTTTATTTTCTGTAAAAATGTATGGTACGAAGCTTCACAATTTGAAGTCCATTAATTATCCTGGCTATCGATTCTTTTATGGAACGAGCAACCAATAAAGTGAATTATTTTACACATTAAAACAATTTTCCATCGGAAAATACATCAGAAAGTCAACTTGATTAAAATCAAATTAATTTTCTGCTAACACTTAAAATTATTAAACAGTTATAAATGATGCTTCTGTTACATCACGTAGAGTGTATAATTAAACATTTTCGAATCCAATTATTTACTTATATTGCAAAAATAAAATGTTTTATCTACAGGGTACTGCTAGTCTTCATCCACGGAAGCTAATCTCCAAAATTTTCTGGCAATTTATTTATAAATGAAGTACAAAAGGATAAGCGGATTCACAAATATTTATAAACATTATTTGTTTCTACTTAGCAGAAAACCAGCTAACCATAAGAGAGAGAAATACAACCACATAACCATTAAGAGCATTATTAGACTTCCTAGCAACAGTATAGTTTTCAACTTTCAGAACAAAATTCTGCTTACTTGAAACAGAACGTACAACTTATTTGGAAAGCTTCTCGAAAACTTTCAGAAAAGTGAAAAACAAAGTTGAAAACAAAAACTTTCATTTGTGAACCAGTAGCGCATATATACACAAAAGCAATTATTTCTTTTGCATTACTTCTAATACATTTTTAACAACAGTGTGCCTGTAAAATACAAATTTCTTATGTGCAGCTCTAAAAAATAATATTCAATAATATTTATGCACAAAAGTTGATCTCGAGTCGTATAAACTTTGCACTTTCCCAGAATCACCTCTCACTTGCATTAGTACGGGAAAGTACTTATACCATTTTCATCGGCTTGCACATAAAATTAGCATATCAATAGAAATAAATTACGATTATAAACACTTTCAGATTGCTACTAAAACACCTCGAAAAAAATTTGAAGATAAATATTTAAAGCGAACTCTCCTCAGAAACACCTGCCCACTAGAGTAACCTACAGACCGGCCAATCGAGCTACTTTCTATTCGAATCGGATCTTTTCTAGTCGCAAAACAAAAATAAAGTTTGCTCGAATCGGAACATCTGCGTGTGCCCGAACAAGCGCAGGCGCAGACCGGCTCCCTAATTATCTCTTGGCTTCGACGCAGCCGATAAATCGTGAAATTCAGCACTGCGTTGCGGAAATTCCTGATTCCACTCGTTCTCTTCCTCCTCCCTCTCTTTTTATCTATCTGCTCTTCTCATTCTTTCATGAGGCTTTCTCTTGCCGTCTCTCGGCTCTGTATGTACAGTGTGCTGGGTCTTTTTTGTCGGTCTCTTTTTTTCGTCGCTAAACCAGAGAATCCCGCACACAGTACCTACAGCCGGACGACGGTATTGGAAAAATGCTCTACGGCTTCTCAATATGCTCGAGCAGAGTTACGTCGCAATGGCTATTAAGCGGCTCAATTAATACTCTTTTTCAATTTTAGAGGGATATCCGTTTTTTTTTTACTTTTTAACTTGAAATAAAAATCCTGTAACGTGCTGAAGCTGCACAGCCTGCAGGAATTAATTAAATCTTTTATTTCAATTTGTTAATAAAAATAAATATTATTACCGCGGAAAAGTGTCCAGAAGTACTTGATTAGAATGGAAATGTTTTCTTAATGTCGAATAATGTTTTTAATTTAGTTCCATGGTGCTTTAAATATCATTCCAAAGTTTTGTTTTCGATAAAAAGAATTTAGTCTTTAAAAATCGAACTACTGAATCAACAGCATCAAAGAGATTATCAAAACCAGATTCAGCTGAGTAAGAGTTTGGGTTTTTCCTATCCTACGCATTTGTTATTCGCGGTAACAGAAACTTAACTCACAATAAATTACAGTCTCGCTGCGATTGTGCTTTTAAATTCCGCGTTTTTATTTGCAACGCAAGCACTATAAATTCTACTTAATCAGTCAGCTTAAATTTCGTTCTCATCTCGCATATTAAATTTTGGGCCTCGCTAATTGTGGAATTTCAAATAAGCTAAAACCGCACCGCGTGCGGCTCTATACATCATACCCGCCAAAATATTGTCGACGCCGAGCGACAACTAATATTATATAAGGGCGATGCGCGCCGCAATTTGCGCGAGTAAATCGAGTCTCTGCGGCACGAAATTACTTTCGCCTGCAGGTTGACACATAAAAGCTGTCCGGTACAAAAAATTTTTTTTTATTTTCATTTACTGTTTGTAAATTATGAACTCTAATTAAACATTGATTTCTTTTGAAGCTTAATTATAGGTGTATCATAATGACATAATTAAGTGTAGAATATAATGTGTATAAATTTAGATAACGAATACTAGTGATTAATCATTATCAATATTATTAAGCACATACGAATATGATTTATGATTATGATACACTATTAAGCCACTTCATTCTAAAATGTAAATTGTTCAAAATTACCGGTGCATTAAAGAATAACTTTCCAAAAAGAAAATCGTGAAGTTAAGATTTTGAAATATTTTGATTTACCAGACTTTTCCGTATACAGTACAAGTATTCTCATTCGCCAGTATAGGGGTGAGGGCGGAGGTTGACTTCCCGCTACCCTGCATTCCCAGCGAATGCTCCTCGAAAGTTTAAAGAGCCGAATTTGCACTCGAAAATTCTCGCAGAAACTTTTTAAATTACGCGGGGCATTCGAGCGCGAGTCCACCCTCCCGAAAGCTCGGCCAGCATTAATTGGCCCCAGCCGCGAAAGAAAGGACCCCCTGCGATACAAAAGCCTTTCCCAACGCGAATCTGCACACTGTCGGGTCCGACTACCCCTTTCCCTCGCCCCCCCCCCCTGACGGGCAAAACATGTTTACGGTGCGGGGGCGACGGGTTTGTTGCCCTTGTGAAATTTTTTCTCGGCGGAGAGAAGAAAAAAGGGGAAGTAGCGGCGCGCCGACGAAGGGTAGGGGCGAAAGGCGCATTATAATTGTAAATTGCGTGAACGTGCGGTCGCGCCTGGGAGAAAATGAGACCGCGGCGGGGTAGGCGGGGGAGAAGCCCTGACCCGATTAGCGCCGGCTTTGTTTACCCCCTTTTTCCGGGCAGTCTTCGACTTTCCGTTTAAACGATTGCGGCTCGCGATTAGCGGCTATTGAAATGTTCCTTCCTTTTTCTCTCTCTTACTCCTTTTTTTTTCGGTCCAGAATAGTTACTCCCGCTGTTTTCTCTTCATTAATTCGTTACGGTCTGATTGGGCGTTTTTCTGAATTGCTAAGTGAACGTGAATTTGACTTTTAAATCAAGAGGCGCGATAGCCTCTTTAATTTTTTTTTTTTTTTAATTTTACTTATGCATACTCACGGTTAAAAAAATCTGCATACTGCATGCAATAATGCGAAAATTTCTCACATTTTCAAAATAAATAAACACAGTATACACTTAACAGGTTTATAAAATTTGTGACATTCAGGCAACTTTCATCGAGTAAAATTAGAATACTCGACCAAGACACCAATTTTTCCATTATGCATTCAACACCGAAGGCCTGAAAATGAAAAGGAACGTCAAAGATCGGAGGCTGATGAAAGAAGTCATGCATCCAGAGCGGCAGCTATAAAGTGCACTGTTACATCATTTGCACAAATTAATATTAACGCGCTCGCGTACAATACCGATGCATTTCATAAAAAAAAGAAAGAGAGAGAGAGAGACAGAAACTTCAGAATCTGCACTTTGAAAGATTCAATTGCAGTAAGCGGAGACGCCAGCTAAGAGAAAAATATTTACTGCCCCGTGAAATTTAAACGTCTGAATCGATAATTTGTTACAAGGATCGTCCTCTTTAGCTTCCTCCGCCGCGAACTTTATTCGCGACGCGAGATTCGCGGGCTCCTAGTCGGCGGAGCAGCCTGCAGAACGCTACCGTTACTGCTGACTTGTAAATACAGTAGTAAACTATTGAATAATGAGCGGCGAGGTAGTGCACTTTGTTGTGGTAATTTCACGCTACCATAATTTTTGCTTCCGCACAAAATTAACTGGTATCTTTCGGCGTACGATAATTTAGTGCTCTGCGCTTTCGTATAATAAGAGGCGATTTATGTTATGCTGAATTTTTTTAAATTAAGTTTTGTTTTGTCCTTCATTTCTCGTGTTTGACTAGAAGTTGCAGTTTAATAATTTGAATCTAATTGATTTGACGGGTAAGAATTGTAGCAATAATTTGCGTATAATTTTTTTTATACAAAAGTTCGCGTGGTTAGTATTTTTAAAAGCATTGCGAGCTGAAATTCTGCGGTCTTCCGCATTTTTCTGCACAGTTACAATTGTCGTAACAACGTGTGAGTGCAAAACATTATTGGAGCAAGAATTACGGCGAAATACGTTGCCTAGTTCTCTGACTTGTATTGCACTTTCTGTCTCTCATTCCTCGCTGTCCAGATTCAAACGTTACTTATTTCTAAAAGCTTTTCTTTTTAATATAGAGCATAGTATTTCATAAAAATATCTCTCGAAGCACCATTTTTCTATCAAAAAAAAAAAATATTTATCAAAATGTTTTATTAAAGTTTTTCCAATTAAATATTTCTCTAATCAACTGAATATTATGTATTTTAAATTATAAGAAATGAATTTACTTTCAAATAAATGTTTAGTAGACTCAATGCTATATAATTTACTTGGGAAATCGTTTCACACGCTTACTAAAATTTTTCAGTGAATTTATTTATTAATAATTACAAAATGGAAATTATTATCAAATATCAATGAAAAAAAAATCAATTATCAAAATAGCAGATATCTCTCGCAAGCATCCAAGGAAATACCGAAATTTCCACAATCAAAATGCGATACGAAAGCTACGTCCCGAAATACATTTCCAATCTCGAAAATGCACGCCTCCCTCGCGTCTCTTGCTTTGCCACTCGCTCGACGCCGCCCCCCGGCGTTCTTCGCACACGTTTCCATCTCAGGCAGTATTCCACTCGGCCACACACACACACACACACACACACACTTCTACACCCATACACATACATCGATACACACAGACGGACGCAGTTGCAGAGGAAGCTCGAAAAGACGCGCAGCTGGAGAGTCAAGCGTTATCCGGCCGGTCGGCAGCGCATCGCTCGGGCGCATCTCGCCCGGACAAAGCGCTGCGCATCCGCCCGACGCGGTTTCGCAAGCGCGCCCCCGAGAGCGGCTGCATGCCGCGCTCCGCTTATATGCGGACGCGGACTGTTGCCTAAGAGCGCGGAGAGTCGGCGCGGCGGCGTTGCACTTGCAACTCGCGGACCTACTTTTACTCGGCGCGCGGAGCACGTGCGGGTTATTCCGCGCCGCTGCGCGCCTCCGCAACTTCGCGCCGACGCCAATCCAAACGATTCGCCGCAAGTGCGAACTTTCAACTTTGGCTTTGAATGCTTTACGCGCGCCGATGACTTTCACTCTTTAATCGAATCAGTGAAGTGTCAGGTGCAAGCTTCAACCGCGAGCGTACACCCTATATATATATAGTCCTTTGTGTTTTATTGCATGTGCGAAATAAAATTTTCTGCTGAAAGTTGCAATAGTCGGGGTCGTTAAAAAAAATACAATAGTTAATTTTTTAATTGTGATTGTAAAAGAGTTACTTCAATTTTTGTTTGTATGTTTAATGTAAATTATTGATTAATGATTTCGTAAGTCATTTTTCGCAATAGTTTCAAATGCAATATAACAGTTATTTAAATAAAAGAGTTAGTATGCGCAGACAAAACAAACGATAACATATTTCTGAATATAAGCTTTCGACATAACGATAAGCAATCTCCATAAATGGTCGCTATTCATTATAATAATGACCGCGATGCCACAGTTCCTTCATCCCTGAAACGTCACCTCCATACCTTTAAAATATACAAAAAAAAAAAAAATACTTGATCCTGTCTTAGATGTGGACCCTGTTCACATTCTCACCGCATCTTCATCGCCATATTCGCGTGAACGCGATGCAACGACTTAGCATTGAGTGAAACGCCGTGCGTGCCGCGTACTTTTTTTGCCTCCTCGCGTGTCCCAGTCTTATACCTTTTCTCCCGCCTCTCGGTGTTTTTAATGCCGACGCGCCGCGGCACGCACGCGTCTCCCCGATTTTCTCCAGCGGCGCGACCTCTCCTCTTTAGTGACTTTCTAAAGCCGCCGCCGAGAGGCTCCTTTCGCGCGTCGACGATTCGCGAAAATTCCTAATTTGCGTAATCCGCATAATTCGACTAATTGAGAGGGAGTCCGGGCTTTTCATCGCGCCGACTGAATTAAGCCGGTGATTCATCCCCACCGCGATGCTAACTATACCTGCACCCGGCTCGTTTCTTTTTGCCCGTCGTCGCTTTAATTTTCCTTCGGAGCGACGAGGATCTTTTTTTCCACCTCTTTTACTGCTTCCTAAGACAGATTTCGGGTCAAGGAATACCATCGGATGAGAGAATTTGCTTTCATTGTACAGAGATGACTTTCGTCTCGAAGCGATCCTTAATAAGGCTCGGGAATTTTTTTTTTAATTATCCTTATCCTTGTTTGTCATTCTGAAGCCGTTGTTTTTAGTTACATTGACAAAATATTAAACTAGGCCGATTTTTTAATTAAAATTATTAGTTAGATCTGCAAAACTCAACAATGCATATGTCACAAATTAAAAAATAGATTCTAAAACTAATTGCAGTGTAAATTGTTCAGCTACATTTTAATTTTCTAAAAACGAAACGCTATTATAGTAAACTCGATCGACAATTACGTCTCTAATTATACGAATCCCTAAATTCATTTATAATAACGTCAATCGCACTCAAATGCGTTTTCGCCGTCGTCAATCGCGATACGTTATAACAAATTATGCAAACATTAGCAACGATCGAATTATCGTTAATTAAACTCAACCCCCGGCAAATCAATTCTCCCTATTAATTACAACGCGTCACAATTCAACAGCAATTAAAGGCCGCTCGATCTAAACCTGCCAGTCGCATGCACACCATCCACTCGCGCAACTCAATTTTCAACTCGGTCCAACGGACGGCAAAAAGGTTCGCAGCCGCCAGGATTGCTGGGGCAGCATCCGGCGTCTTCGCAGGGGGGGGGGAGGAAGGGGGGTCGCGACGCGATATACACGCGCGCTTGCCTACGTCAGTGTCAAAGTGCCGCGCGGGCGAGACGCGGGCATAATATCGATCGACCGTGGACCAATCTGCCCCGGCGCCGCGGCATGCGGACGCTTGCCTCCTCGCTCCCGCGGTCGCTCACCTTATCTCCTTCAGCGCCTGGACGACGACATCCGCCTGGCCGCGGGGGAGATCCTGGGGCTCCGGGGCGCGCCGCGAGCCTGTGCTGCCAGCGGCGGTGCTCGACGCGCGTGCAGCCACTGTTGCGCCCGTGCAGGCGCGCCGCGAGACTCTCACTGGCGTGTTGTGGCGGCGCGTCGCCTCCCCCCGCGCGCGGCGCCCGCCGCTTCTGCGCCGTCGTCGCCGCCGCCGCCACCCCCTACACCGCGTACACTTACCCCCGAGCGCAACGTGCAAGCTCGGGGAGATAAGCCGGAGCACCAGGCTGTATCTGCAATGATACCGTTGCTTGGCTGCAACAATCGGGCGCCGTTGCGCTAGCCGGTTCACGCTTGAAGTTTCTGTCTTTTGCGGCTATTTCGATATGAAATTTAAAAATATGTTTACTCAGTGTACGCTTTTTTTCGATATTTATTCAATGTACGATTTTATTACTTTTTATTTCATAAAAATTCATGGCTCAGCAAATAAAAATGACAATTTTGCATGTTTACCACTGATCCAAATTAAAGTTCCAAGAATAAATTTAATGTCCTTTACTGCTATTAAAAAGTTCGCAAATTACAGTTTCCTTGTCTCTTTAAAACTGCTAAGTTTTTAAAGCTTCCTAAACAGCACTGTTGAAGTTACGACCTTTGATATCTTGAATAATTTTCGCTGATCATCTCGTATAATTTTAACTGCTATATTTATCAAAGCAATAGATCTAAAGATATAAAAAAATACAAAATTTCTCATTAATGCATCGTTTGGATTGCGTTAATTTGATAAAATCTTATAAAAACAAATTCGGATCTTTATCTGAATAAATGTGGCTTAATACAGAAAATCATTTTAAACATACATCTAAAAAGTGTGTTGCATAATCCAAAATTCACTTGCAATTTATTTTCCAAAGAGGCTATACTTGAATTGTATCTCGCCGAAAGAACTATAATAGTACTTAATTTAATATTTTTTAATTAAAAAATTAAAATATATATTTATTATAATTTTGCATCTGGTCACCCTAATTGTCTACGCAAATGTCAACACTGAACAATGGAGCTCGCGTAAAGGAGACTTTGGTCAGGCAAGATCAAAGGCCAATTTGAAATTCACCCTGAGAGAGACTCGAGAGGACGAATCAAAGGGGATGCGACGTTGTATGCCGAGTTAGGTATACCTGGTAAACACGAGTGTGCATATGCGAATGAGTTATCTAGGAAAGATCGCTAGTCTGTCGACAACTGTTCTTTCACGGGCTTGCGAAGAATTGTTCGCTGGATTATTATACCGGTTTCAACAATCAGAAATTTATTTTTTACACTAGCTTTAGAAAAGCTTAATTCAAATTATATAATCAATATAACGAACATTAAATATAGCAATTCCAGGAAAGAACTCAAAATTTTCAGTTTTTATCTTCTGCAATATTATTCTTTTTCATATATCTAATAGAAAAAAAATAATTTTTTAGCAACGTCTTGAAAAATGAATTTATTTAAACAAACATTATAAACTTTTTTTTTAAATATTTTCAATTTTGGCGCCATTGAACCGGAAATTTATGCATTACATCAATTAAATTACTTCTTTAAACCCTACACTATAAGAAAGAATAATGATTTTATTCTATTCAAATTTTACTTATTGAAATTTATAATAATTAGTATATTTTAATAAGCCACCCAAATAAAAAATAGTAGATGATTAATAACTAAAGTACTCGTTATAGTTATAACGATCAGTAGCATCTATAATTTCCGTTTCCAATATTTTGCTTTAATTTGACTAATTTCGATTTAAGTTAAATTTCTCTAGTTTTTCCACAAGCTACTTTTATATTTTTATATCTGGCCTCCATTTCGTTCCCAAATACATTGTTCGTAATATAGACGTTTCGCATTGGAGACAAAGTTGCCATTGCCCCACCTCTTGCCTGTATCTTCTCCCGCTGCGAGCGCGGGAGCACCTATAGCGTAAGTTCATTCTCGTCATTCTCGAGTGATAGCCGATTATAGCCGTGTCAAGGTAAGAACCTCCCTCTTCCACCTACTAACGCACGCCTACTGAAGTACATCAACAAAAATTTGACATACCACACGCACTACACTTTCTTTGTCCACTTACGACTTGAAACACAAAGCAAAAAGGAATAAAAAACGCATTGTTTGTATGTAGATATATCAGTAGTATATACGTGGAATGAGTTCTTATTCCTAGTACCTTATATAGAAATTTACAAACAGTCAAAAGTGTTATTTTTTCCCCCTACCTTCGCGTCTGCAGTCTTCCACTCTACAGTTCCACGGTACCACCTCGATTTACTGTAGAACGATTATACGAAGTGTGCGATCTTTTAAGCGCAGTTGTACCTCTTCAGAATCATCCAGTGTCTTCATCTGCAGAAGCCGTCACTCCGTACGTTAGCCGAACATTCGCCGATTGTCAAGTGTCAAAGTAAGACGTATTTACCCGCAATGCCATTGCTGCAACGGTGCACGCCGTGCACCGTTCTGCTAGAACGTCTAATTGTTAAGGTTTGTTTTATTTTTTTATGTTTATCTGATATTCTAATCTTCGTAAAGATTTTTTCTTGCAAAAGTTTTTTATAGTTTTACAATTTATTTACAAAACATTTGTTGTGGATTTTACTTATTTATAAAACGCTCTTGATTTCATTTTAGAAGTAGAATTATTAAAACCATAATTAAGCTGTTTCAATTAAATTATCTTTTTTGTAGTCATGTAAGTATGAATTTATGCATTTGAATAAGGAACACATAAATTGTTTTCTGACAAAAATTTGTGAATCAAGAGTACATAAGGATAAAAGCTGTGTCTTTGTTTTTTAAATTTAGTTTTAAAAATTCTTGTGATAAGTTTGCATAATATTGAAGGATAATATATACATAAATTCTTTTCATAATAAAATAGTTTTACCATGTATTTCATGCAGGGACTAGTAGCAAATACAAATTTTGTTATTGCTTCACTAATTTCTTACTCAGGCATTGAAATCGTACTTATTTATTTTTTTATATTTGTATTTGACGCCAGGTAGTTTATTATTTATATATTTTTAACAAATAAAACATCTCTTTTATAACCTAAAATATAAATAATCTTCAGAAATTTTGTGCACAAGTTTTCAAACTTGGATTTTCTATTGACTATCGTTTTATTTTTAGCATAGTTCTTGGTATAGGTGACCCTTAGATCAAACTTTCATATATTTTTGTATTAATAATTCAGATATTTTATAAAAAATTAATAATCTGTCTATTTTCTTTTTAGGATAAAATGTTGGACAAAGGAAAAAAGAAATTAATGAAAATTGAAATATCGAAAAGTGAAGATGAAGGTGGTAAATATTTAATAATTAATTGCATAATTTTTTTTGCATTGGTTTTGATAATAAAAATATGTTGTAGATGATGAAGAAATATTGGAGGATGATTTCATAGATTTATTTGATGATTCTATAATTGATGAAGAAAGTGATCAAGAATCTAGGAAACGTAAAAAGAGTGATGATGAAGATTTTGATGATCGCTTAGATGATGAGGATTATAATCTTATTGAAGAAAATTTAGGTTTTAAAATTCAAAGGGTTGGTAGTATTATATGTTATTATTGTTCCTTTGCGGCATATATATTGTTTTTTTAACTTAAATTTTAAATGTATAATTTTATGATTTATAATAAATTGCAGAAAAGATATAAACGTCTGAAAATGATGGAAGAATCTGAAGAAGAGGAAGAACAAGAAATGTGTGATGAGAAAACAGCTATTGCCAATGAACTTTTTTCCAATGATTTGAGATCTAGTGATGTATGTCTTTTTAAAATTTTAATTTTTATGGGCTGTTTCATTTTTATTTTAAGTATTTAATTAATGATTTAATCTTTCAATCTTCATTGTCATAAAACTTGTTGAGAATATGGGTTAAATTTTTGAAAATTTTGATTTAGGAAGATGAAAAAAATGAAAGTATTCATTCAATTAGACCAGAGACTGATCTGTACGATGAGGAAAGTAGTGAAGAATCAGAAAATGATGATTTCATTGTTGATGATAAAGGAAAACTTAGTGCATATGGAAAGAAGGAAAAGGAGAAACATATTCATGATCCGTAAGTGCAGAAATTCAATAATTTGATTTCATTACTTATAAAGACATAAAATAATAATAATTTTATAAATATAAACAAACTTAATATTGTTTTTTTTTTTTTTTACTTAGAGCACTTGAAGAAGCTCATCTTATTTTTGGAGTTGACTTAGATTATGTTGATAATTCTGAAAAAGAAGAAGAGGAGGAGGAGGAAGATGAATATACAGATGAAGAAAGTGTAGATAGATCTAAAAAAACTAAGAAAGTAGCCAAGAAAAATACTAAAAAAAAGACTATTTTTGATATTTATGATATGAGTGAATTAAAACGTGGTTACTATACAGAGGTTGACAGTGAGGTAAATTTTTATTCATTGAAAAAAATGATACAAAATAATATTTTGTACTAATTCAAAAATTCTTTTATTTAGATATGTAACAAAGACATTCCAGAGCGAATGCAACTCAGAGCTGTTCCTATCAACTCAGCTACTGAAGAAGAATTAGAAAAAGAAGCTAAATGGATTTACGACCAGATTTTTCAGCGCAAAACCATCTCGAAGCAGGTTGCTTACTTCAGTGAAAGGCCAAATGAGTGTGCAAAAAGAGGTCCGCAAACAATAGCAAAAATCCAGAAAGTTCTTGATTTTATTCGCAATCAATATTTTGAAGTCCCCTTTATATATTTTTATCGGAAAGAATACATATTTCCTGAGTTGACCATTAATGATCTATGGAAGATTTATAAATTGGATGCTAGTTGGCAAGTGTTGCGACAACGGAAGGCAAAGCTCCTAATACAGTTTCAGAAAATTAAGCGCAGACAAGAAGATCACATTAAGCAAGATCCACAAGGCCCGCTTCCTGATAGCATAAGGTTAATTGATGAAGAAGATCTGAATCAATTAAAGACTGCCCAAACAATGGAAGAGCTGAATGATTATTGGAAACAAACGGTTCGTTGCGGACCCTACGCCACTTGCCGCAGAGCTGGTTTGGATAGATTAGTAAAAAAATTTGGCTTAACACCTCAACAATTTGCTGAAAATCTTAACAAATCGTACCAAGTTTATGAGGTGAAACAAGAACCTACTGAACCGAGTGTTATTGCCGCTGAATACGTCGGCAGACAGTTCCAAACAGTTGATGAAGTAAGCATTTTATTTTTTAAATAGTTAAATTTTTTTTATTAATTATTTAATGATAGTCAGACTTGTTCTTCTTAGCATGGAATAACAAGTATGACTCTGTCTTCTTTCCTTTCAACTCCACAGCCCTTTATGAATGTCTTGTTTATTAGGTACTTAAAGCTGCAAAATTCATGGTGGCATATCAGTTATCAAGAGAGCCTTTAGTAAGAGAAACTATTAGAAATATGTACAAGGAAAAAGCAATGATATCGGTTCAACCAACAAAAAAAGGTATCAAAGAGATTGACGAGCATCATGCTATTTACACTATGAAGTATCTTAAAGGGAAACCTGTAAGTGAACTCACTGGTGATCAATACCTGAAACTGGTGATGGCTGAAAAAGACAGACTTATAACAATAAACTTTTCCGACGAAATTGGCTCCACTTTTGAGTGCAATATAGATAAAATAAAATTGTTGTACTACAGGTAATAAAATAACTCAAATATTTTAACTATTCAATGGTAATTATAAACTAAACTTTTTTTAAACAGAGATGAAGACACTAAAAATGTTGAGGATTGGAACGTCCTTCGACTCGACAGTGTAGAAATGGCACTAACAAAAATGATTATCCCCGACTTAAAAAAGGAGATGCACTTTATGCTCCTCAGTGAGGCAAAAGATTACGTTATGCGCGCTTGCGTTCGTAAAATACATAACTGGATCGAAATTGCCCCGTACCATTGTGAATTTCCCAAGGAGAATAACGAAAAATGGGATACAAGCAACGGTCTGCGTGTTATGGGTATCGCCTTCGTTCCCGACGATTCAGAAGCAGGTTTTGCCTGCATTGTAGCACCCGATGGCAGGTGTACGGATTTTCTAAAACTTCCTCACTTACTTAAGAAGAAACTTAACATTGACGAATTGAACAAAACGTTGAAGGAGACTGAGATGCGTTTACTAAGAAATTTTATTGTTATAAAGAAACCACATGTAGTTGTCATTGGTGGAGAATCGCCGGATGCACTAGTGATCGCCGAAGATGTTAAAGATGTTATCTTTGATTTGTTTAATGACGACAAAATCCCTAACATTAACGTGGAGATCATGGAAAACGAACTTGCAAGGGTCTACGCAAGCAGCCACCAGGGTATGGTTTTAACTTAAAAAAGTGATACTTTTCTTTAAAGTAAAAGATTTTTAAATGTAATAATTTTTGTAGGTATCTCTGAGTTCGGGAATTATCCGGAAACCCTACGACAAGCAATTTCTCTAGCACGACGCTTGCAAGATCCTCTTATAGAGTTCTCCCAACTTTGCAATGCTGATGACGAAATACTCTGTATTTCTTTTCATATTTTACAGAAACAATTATCCAAGGAAGAGCTTCTTGAAAACATTTATTTGGAGTTTATTAATCGCGTTAATGAAGTTGGCGTCGACTTCAATAAAATTATTCGAAGACCACACGCTGCTAATCTGCTGCAGTTCATTGGCGGATTAGGTCCACGTAAGGCACGAAGCCTTATAAAAAACCTGAAACAGACAAATGAACGATTAGAAAATCGTAAACAGCTTTTAACGTCTTGTCGCGTGGGCCCGAAAGTATTCGTCAATTGTGCCGGTTTTATCAAGATTGATACAGATAATCTTGATGATAGTACAGAAACCGACATTGACTTACTTGATGGCTCTCGTATTCATCCCGAAAGTTACGGTTGGGCCAAACAAATGGCTGTGGATGTTTTAGAATACGATAATAAAGATGTCAATGTTGCAGTAGCGGATGTTCTAGAATCGTCTGAGAGGCTCGAAGATTTGGATTTGGATGCCTTTGCAGACGAACTCGAAGAGCTAGGTTACGGCAAGAAGTCTATCACTCTAAATAACATCAGATCAGAATTAACCAGCAGGTATTTGTTTTAAAATGACATTTTTAGTAATTGTACGAAAATATGATTTATTTTTTTAACAGTAATATATACAACCTCTTTATTTATTACAGGTACAAGGATTTACGGACTCCTTACGAGTCATTGACGCCAGAGGAATTATTATTCACCCTTACAAAAGAAACGCCAGAAACTTTCTGTATTGGTAAGTTAATCGAAGCTACCGTTATAGGAATAAATTACCGAAAAACCAAAGCCGATCAACTAGAGAAGGTACATCCTGTCCGTGATGGCGAGACTAGCCTCTGGCAGTGTCCTTTGTGCCACAAATCAGATTTTTTGGAATTGCCAGAAGTCTGGAGTCATTTAGATTCAGAAAATTGTCCAGGTATTGCTATAGGTGTGAGACTTCGTCTCGACAATGGAATGTATGGTTTTATTCACATCAAGGACCTGTCAGATGAAGAAGTAGACAATCCTTTGAAAATAATACATATCGGTAAACGTATTCAATGTCGAGTGATTAAAATGGAGGTGGATCGATTTAGCGCAGACATGACTAGTAAAGGTAGCGATCTTGCTGATATAAATCAGGAATGGAGGTTGGTTATTTACAAATTTTAAAAAAATACATAAATCTAAAATGAATAATTTAAATATGTATTCTCATATGTTATTATTTATCAATTTTAGGCCATTAAAGGATCCATATTATGACACTGAAGCAGAGGAGGAAGACAATCTCGCAGAAGAGACGAAGAAAATCAAACAACAGCTTAATACTTACGTACCGCGCTTTATTATTCATCCATGTTTTCGTAATGTCACGTATGCTCAGGCTGAAGTAATGATGCAAACGATGATGCAGGGGGAAGCTATTATCCGTCCATCAAGCAAAGGCGATAATCATTTAACAGTCACTTGGAAGGTGACGGACGACATTTATCAACACATAGACGTTCGAGAAGAAGGAAAAGAAAATGCACATTCCTTGGGTCGGAGTTTGTGCATTGGCATGGAACAGTATGAAGATATTGATGAAGTCCTCTCTAGATACATTAATCCCATGGCAGCTTATGCAGCCGAAATACTTGATTTCAAATACTACAAAGCTGAAGTTATGGGTAAAAAAGAAATGGCTGAAAAATTGCTTAGAAAACAGAAGAACGAAAATCCAATGGTAACTCCTTACATTGTTTCTGCATCAAAGGTAATTATTACATTAATTTTGTAAATTGAAGGACATGTTTTGGAAAGCACATGATAAAATTTTTTTCCTCTACTTGCAGAATTATCCAGGAAATTTTTTGTTGTCATATATTCCAAACATTCAGTGCTGCCATGAATACATATCCATTTCTCAAAATGGTTTTGAATACAGAGACAATCAATTCCACAGCGTTAATGATCTCTTTAGTTGGTTTAAAAAACATTTTATGGATTCTATTCCCAATGGTCTTTCAAATACATTTAAGTAGCAATGATTTCAGAAATATTAAATTTAGAATATTTATTTATAGACTCTAAGAGTGGCAAGTTCCGCCAAACATTGTAGAGAAATAAACAACGCCTATAGGATTATCACTTTGAAAACATTATCCTATCATAGGATACGACGTGAGAGTTAAAGACTTGTTGTTTACGAAAATATATAATAATAATTATTTATTTCTGCATCATGTTACATTATCATATAGTTTGATAAGAGTCTTTATTCAAATGTATAGGATATTAAGGAGCTATGTAAGAAAAGGCGTGTTTAAATGTACAAAAATTTTAATTAATTTATATAGAATGTTTTAATGTCCGTTTTACTTAATATTTTAAAAGAAACAATAGAGTAAATCACAGCAAACAGGAATAAATTTCCTTTTATATCAAATTTTATAAGTACCTATTATGTAGTACCTATACAATAGCAACATAATTTATAATTTAGTTTAAATGCAAAATTATAATTCAAACATAATTCTTATTATCTAGATTAATTTAATTTAAGTAATTCTTAATGTATACAAACAATAAAATATTTATCAGATATAAAATCAAACGCTGAGTTATCATTTACAAGTGCGAAAAAATAAGACGCGCGCTTTTCACGCGGAGATTCTTTTTGCAAGTTGCTAGTGCTAAAGGCAGTTGTTACCCAAACAGTTATAAAACAGGAAAAAGAAACCGTAAGGACTATAGAATTTTTTATAAAGGGATTCGGCAACTTTGAGCTACGATCGAATTCACGACAATACCCCGATTTTATTAAATTTTGCAAATAATAGATAGTTTGCATAAGAATTTTTTTTTCAGTATAGTCTGAAAATAAAATGGAGGGATGTTGCTATAATAATTATGACGTTGTTTTTTATAAGGGTAAGTTTGGGTGAACATTTTGTAAACTGAAAAAACTGCGGTTTTGTATCACATGATCTACTGAGAGTAATAATTATCGCGAAACTTAACCAAGTAGAATACTTACAGTGACGTAAGAAACGTTGTAATAAATATAGTACACACACATATATTGCTTTCACAATACTGTGTTGATTTGTGTAACCGACAAGGCGACAATGTTTTGGATGATGTTTGTTTTCTTTTATGTAATTTAATTTTTTGAAATAATGAGTGCGTCGGACAGTGAAAGTTCGGATAGTAGCAATGAGTTTCTTGTGCCAGCGGATCAAATTGATCTTGACTCAACATTTTTCAAACAACCAACGAGAAAGCCTAACCTTAAAAAGGCGGCTCGGGTCTTACAAGAAAGCTCAGATGAGTCGGACGACGATTTTGATTATTCAAGCGAAACGAACCTCAGCTCAGCTGAGCTTCTCTCTCAGGTACTGAAGAACCTTGAGAATTCGAAAAATCAGAGTTTCGGAGCTAACATCAGTCAGTCCGAGGCATCTACTTCCTTTGCTGAAAATCAAAATGCATCATGCTCCAAAGGTGATGATCTGTCCAAAGAAATCAATGATCTGCTTATGCAAGGAGAGAGTGCAACTACTTTATCCAAAGAAGCGGATGATAATGAGGATGAAAACAATGAGGATTGCAAAGAAGAAAAGTACACGATTCCTGAGAAGGGAGTTCAAATTCATCTTCCAGGGGAGAATTTGATGTTTGATAGAAGGAAGAAAAAGCAGCAGGATTTACAAAAACTTTTGCAAAATAAGATCAATCATAGTATAAGAAGTTTGCAGCTTTACATGCACAAAACAGGACTGCTTTGTTGGCTGGCTTATGGATTTCATTTAAATAAGATAATCAATGATCCTGATTTATTAGGAATCACTTTATCCTTGGTATCTTCCAATAACTATCCAAAAGGCAGGTCAGATTTAAATTACATTGAAAAATTTACAAAGTGGTTTGCAGGAAAGTTTAAAATTGCAGAACATCATAAGGCAGTTGTTTACAGTAAAGATTTATTGATCAAAAGAATTGAAGATAAAACTGTTTATAATTATGTTGAATTGATTTTGCTTTATGTTGCTACTTTGAGAGGAATGGGGATACACTGCCGTCTAGTAATTTCACTTCAACCCCCTAGAATGAAGCCAACACTTGAACAGTTATTCAAACTTCCAAAAGATGATAATGCAAAATTAGAATCAGTAAAAACTGAAAAAAAAGAAAAAACAAGTACAAAAGACACCAAGAAAGGAGCAGCTAAAGATAAAAGCAGATTTGTTAAGAAAAAGGTCAAGTCTGAAAAAGAATCTCCATCAAAAATTATACCAGCTAATAGTTCAGAAGCCCAAAAAGCAGCAAGTGCAGAAGCTAAAAAAAAGGCAGCTGCTATTTTGAAAGGAAAGGGAATAGGCGGAAAACAAGAGACAGATGGCAAAAATAAATTAGTTGAAGAAAACAAAGCCGATCAAAATAAAAAGCCAACTCGTAAAGCTGCCAAAAAGATTAAAATTGAAAAAGACAGCAATAATGATGAAGAGAAAGAAACAGCAAGTAATATGTCAATAGCAAGAAAATTACGCTCTAGAATAACAAAAAATACTGAGCCAGAGAAAAAAAATACTAAATCTTTAAGTAAGAAGAAAGAATCTCAAACAAAATCAAAAACTGTTAAACAAACTACAAAGAGAACACATACACCATCAAGTGAAGATTTTTCAGAAACTGATGAAGAAAGTGAAAGTGATTATTCAACGGACGATGAGTATATTGAAAAAAAGCCAAAGAAAAGAGCAGTTAAAACTACAGATACAAATAATACTATTGCATCAAAACTTGCTAATAAATCCAAAGATAAAAGTCGAAAATTACTCTCCACTACCGATGATGATGAAAAAGATCAAAATACTAATTCATACAATGTATGGGTCGAAGTTTATGTTGAGTCTGAAGAAAGTTGGATTAGCGTTAGTATTCTAGATCAAAAGATTCACTGTGTTTCAGAAATATTTGTAAGTTGAAATCAAAATATGCTTGAAAAAGAAATAAATTAATAAATTAATTAATTTCAAAATTTTATAGAAAAAAGCAGGTCGACCAGTTTTATATGTGGTAGCATGGAATGCTGCTGGTACCCTTAAAGATGTTACTAGAAGATATTGCCCACAATGGTTAACAGATACTAGAAAAAAACGTGTGGATGAAAAATGGTGGAAAGAAACTTTGTACCCTTGGAAGGAGGAGAAAACAGCAATGTCAAAAGCAGAAGATGAACAATTGCTTCAGAGGTATTTTTCAACAAATCTATTAGTTAATTTCTTTAAAATAATAAATTCAATATAAAAATTAATGAAATTTAATTATTTCATAATATTTTAGAGAATTGGAGCAACCATTACCTAAAACTATTTCCGAATGCAAAGGTCATCCTTTATATGCATTAGCCAGACATTTATTAAAGTTTGAGGCTTTGTACCCACCTGATGCTGTACCATTAGGGCATTTAAAAACAGGTGAAGCTATTTACTCCAGACATTGTGTCCATACTTTATACTCTAGAGAAACTTGGCTTAAAAGAGCTAGAGTTGTCAAACCAGCTCAAGAGCCTTACAAGATTGTCAAGTCTTTACCTAAATATGATAGAGTAAGTTAAAAATAACATAAAATACTTATTTTCCACTAATTTTAATAATTTAGTTTTAATTATAGCTTTCAGGTCAAAAAATTAAAGATTTGCCTTTAGAATTATTTGGAAAATGGCAAACTACCAACTATGTGCCACCAGAAGCCAAAGATGGTAAAGTTCCCCGAAATGAATATGGAAATGTAGATCTTTTTAAGAAATGCATGTTGCCTAAAGGAACAGTGTTCATAGAACGTAAGAAATATATAAAATTAAAAAATTATATAGATTAACTTTCTAATAACAAGTTCATTAAAAATGTAATTTTCTTTACAGTTCCAGGATTAAATCGCATCGCACGAAAATTAAATATTGATTGTGCCCCAGCCTGCACTGGCTTCAGTTTTGGATGCAGAGGTGCAGTGCCGGTTTTTGAAGGATCTGTTGTGTGCGAAGAATACGAAGACATTATTCGCGAAGCATGGGAACAGGAACAAATTGCAGCAAGACAAAGAGTGACAGAAAGGCGGGAAAAAAGAATCTATGGAAATTGGAAGAAACTCATTAAAGGGTTACTCATAAGAGAAAAACTGGCTGTAAAGTACAATTTTAGAGAAGAAGAAGATCAAGGAGCAGATGAAGCAGAAGAAGCCGAAGCGATTTCAACTGCGAATAAATTAGCTGCAGCAATGAAGAAAACTGAAAAAGCAGCAGCCAAAGCTTTAACAACCAGAAGCGCAAAACGAGGAAGGCAGCAAACTGGTAATAGTAAAAAGAAAGTTAGAAGTTAATTTTAAGATGAATTAATTATTAAATTTTTGTATCATCTTTCTCTTTTTCGTAAAACGATTTATTATTATTTAATTAAAAACGACGGTCTGCAATTATAATCTGCTCCATATGCCGTAAATAAGAAAGATATATTTTTGCATAAAAAAGAAGTACAAAATAAAAAAAAATAATAAATTCTTGTAATAGTACATTACGCAACACGCGAGGTAAAATAAGAAATATTTTAACAAACGTGCGATCTGCGATATTCTTTTTTACCTCCCACGTTGGGTAAAGTATTTGTCGCACACAGCGAGTCGAATTATTTTTTTATAAAGTGAGCAATTGAAACTCATATAAGAAACAAAATAATTATATTTATTTATTTTTACAATCACTTATATTATATTACAGTTGTAAGAAATAGATCTTTTCATATTCTTTTGTCTAAATGCCTCATGCAAAATTTTAAAAGTACAATAACACAGATAGATTTACACTGATATTTCAATATCGTAACAATATTATTATGCAATTTTTGTAACATTACACTATTGGTTGAAAAACTACTCTAAAAGTGTATTAGTACAATTTGGCCAGAGTTTATCACACATTACCAGAACTCCAGTTTTTTTTTTTTTTTTTTTTTTTTTTGGCGTCTTTTTATGCATCAGTCTCCATTGTATAGTTAAATAATTCGCTTCACACCGCTCTGTGCAAAAATGTACGCATGCTCAAATGTACTATATGCTCGAATTATATTTAGTAAATCGACAGTTTTTTTGTAAATTCAAAGTGTCTACGTCACTACTTACTACTCCAACATCTAAATTGTCGTAACCTTTGAATGGTCGTAAACGACGTCGACTCGAATGTGATATTATTTTAGAAAAATGTAAACATTTTCAATCCAGTATGCGCTCGATACCAGTACTGTATTACATATTGATATGTCCACGTCGTAGTGTACAGATTTTGCTAAGTTTGTACGTCAGAGAAGTTGTAGTTTGTAAGCTATTAAAAATAAAAATCTTTTTAGGAACATATCTAGAGGATTGTCTACAAAATCAATTTTTGTCCCGCAACCTCAGTTATTACGTTTCATCAGTATCACTGAAAAATGCCTCTGAAGGTTTTTCTTTTACATGTACATATAGTAACTGCACACTACTATGGTAACGAGGTATTGTCTAAAAAACACTGTTTAAAATTCAAAAGATCTATGGTTTTCGATATTTTTCAACAAGTTTTAAAATGTTCGTAAAACTTCTTCGTCGTTTTAAGAGTATAAATCCTTACAATGATTTGTGAAGTGACTTGAAGAAAGTTTTGATTATCTATTCAACATGGGATTCATCGTTTAACCGATGAGAAAATAGTTATTAATCTATCTAATCGAGAACTATTTGGAATTCATACGTTATACATATATAATAAACTGCGTTTTAGCAGTGCGCAATAGCCAACGTCATTGGGCTCACAATAAATGTATACGCTATACAACGATCAAAATTCTTTCAAGGATTACTGATCAGCAATCAATTACCACAATACCATTTAAACAAAAACAAAAAAAAAAAAATAGCACGCATTAAAAAATCAATTGCAAGTAAAAAAATTGCAACAAAAAAATTAAAAAATAAAACTATTTAACCAGCATGATTTTTTCACTACAAAACATACATGCATATAAAAAGTTAGACTTTATAACTCATCGAAGTTAAAGTCAATTCACGGCCATAATGCAAGAAAGAGAAGTATAAAAAATTAACAGTATATACTGCATCCAAGCAAAAAAAAAAAGATCTTTAAAGTTTTCCAGAAATGTACGGGTATCACTGGCCAGTATCCTCAAAATTTCCACTTGACGATAAATTAAAAAAAAAAAAAAAACGACGTTTGCAAAAGACTGTGGCAGTGTCTTCTTTTATTCACGCCACGTGCCCCGTCGATCATCCCGCGCTGCGATGACTACGCCAGATTTGCGATTTTAAAGTAAAATCTTAATCAGTTTTATTACTGCACTCAGGAATTAGATTATTCATCGCTTGGCGACAGCCTCTTTATTGTCTCGCGACTCCACCGCACTCAGAGCGATTCCAAGTTGAGCGGCGTAATAAGTTAACATAATAGAAATCTGAAAGAAAGAGTAACATTATAAAATACGAGTATTTAAAAAGTAACATCGACTTTTTGTATTGCGATCGTATCACTCACTTGAGGATAAGGAACTGGGCTGTAGAAGTGGTGAAAACCAATCAACGTGTCGGATATCACGAAACAAACGCTACCGATGCAGCTGCACAGTCTGGTCCATGTCCATTGTTCCTAAAAATGAACGGATAATAAATAAATAATTCACACTGTGAATCACGGTTTTTTTCAAAAGTATATACCGTGAATCATATAATTTTATTACGATCGTAAATTGACTTTAAAATTTTTCATTACGTTCCGATATTTGCGGATCAGTAGAAACAGACGGACTAGGAAAGGCATCGATTTTCAATAATCTATACTTAAAAGGACTTTGCTTATCACAATTGAATAATCGGTTACTTTTATTATTAAGTATAGAAATATAAAGTATATAAGCATCTAAAAAATAATTCATAAATCTATTTTTTAGAAAGAAAAGTATTTCAAGAAATAAATTAAAAATACTCATCCGTGCATTACTACTTGCACTAATTAGGCACTTCAAATATTCTCTTTTTTCTCATGCGAAGAGAACGAATTTTTGTCTAAATTGTCTGAATATCTTTATTTTATATTTAAATAAATTCTTCTTTAATATTAAATAAATGCGTAATAATCTTAATACGTTCATCGTGACTGCGTGAAAAAGAAGCGAAAGTAATTCATATTAATACGAATTGAACGTACATATGCTCTTTAAAAAGAATTAATCAAAAAAAAATGTTTGTAAACTCTTCTTCGCAATATTAAAAAAATAAGGTGAAAAATGTTTCAAGCCTCAAATTTTAGTATTAACGATCTACAATATTAGACACTGCTATTGGAAGCCGATAAATAATTACCCCGAAAAATTGTACTCTAGCGATAGCCCGCCAGGACATGGTGCCCAGCAGGAGCGTGTAAACGGGCACGCCAATCCTGAGCACGCCCTCGAGGCCCGGCATGAGGGTGTAAATGACTGCGAAGCAGAAAAAGATCGGGACGTGATTATATCGGAGACGTACCCTCTAAATTTAATCCAGTGAAATCCCACTGAATTTCAAAACAGTGACATACTTTTGACTGAAAAACAGTCA
>JAWWEN010012093.1:0-23306 GCA_035582955.1 Sycophila texana | reverse complement strand
TAGGTGTGCTTTCAAAAATTTTTTTTTTACTTTTGGTACCCCAGTTGTTTGTCTAAGTCCGTAGAATCGCACATATAGTTCATTATGTAACGGGGGAGTAAAGTCGAAGATAATTGCGCCTGGAGGGTAGGTTCGTTTCGGAGCGAAACAAGAGCAGTAATCAGCTTTACTTTCGTGTTGCATAGGTATAGTATTTTATTGCCAGCTTCACTGAGGTCATTTTATCGACTTCGAAAAGCGTGACTTTCAGAATGAAGTTAAAGGGCTTCTAATTTTGTCGTGCCGCAGGCGGTGACACCCCTAATATGTACTAGCGTTAACGTAGTTTACACTTAATTCTTTTGAATAAAAAAAAAAAACAAATTCATTGGTTACGTCATTCTGAAGTCAATTTGTGATAAGTAATTTGTAATTTTTTTTCATTTTCATGATTTTAATGATAATTTTAAGGATAAAAACCGAATAGTTATAGAGTTCACAGCAATTCTACGGGTTGCATATGTAACTACAGTTTATTCACGTGAAAAATGAAATAATTTTTTTAACGTAATCGAGATTATTGCGTCAAGACTATCAAGTATTTGTGTAATGTATATATCCTAAAAGGGTAGTTAGAATACAAAGTGGCTAATTAGAATTCGAAATTGTGGAAGTTAAGTAGCTACCGAGGTGCTAAATGAAACGCTGAATATTTCAGCTGAATGGCCAGAGGGTCGGTGCATGTTCATCTACGGGCTGAAGCAGGGCGAACTATGCAGAAGAGACAACGACTGTGAGACGGGTCTCATGTGCATGGAGGTCGCCGGCAGCGACAGCCTGTCCTGCCAGCCACCAGTTACTTCAAACAAGCAATACAGTGAGTAAATCGCGTCGATCGCGCCCATCAAAACAAATTTTTAATTTTCATCTCTTTACCTCGAAGGTGAGTCGTGTACCATGTCCAGCGAGTGTGACATCAGTCGCGGTCTTTGCTGCCAGTTGCAACGGCGACATCGCCAGACTCCCAGAAAGGTACGCTTATTTATCACTATATACCTGGTTTTTCTGCGATTTGAATATAAAAAGCTTTATTCATATATACTGTATAATTCAATAAATTATTTTTTTAAAGTGATGTGATGTACCCAAATGAAAAATGTTTAAATTAATGCTGCACTGATCGCGTTATTATGATGAGCCATTAAATGTTATCATCCTACTTTCATTTTAAAAATTGCACGAGATTTTGGCATAAGAACTTAACTCATCTGAGATTTCACCTGAAATTTTTTAGTATATTATACATTCAATAATCACCGATAAAGTGATCGGGTAATTCTAATCACTTACTCAATATATAGTATCGAATTTTTCAAATTTATCGCAGTTGAATAGAGTAAAAATTTTCCTAATGAATTAATTTGTGGCAATATCTTTGCAGATGTGCTCCTACTTCAAGGATCCACTTGTATGCATCGGGCCAGTAGCAGCTGATCAAGTTAAACAGATCGTTCAGTACACATCGGGTGAGAAACGCATCACCGGCAAAAACAACAAAATGTATAAGCGCGGCTTTGCCTAAAGGCCTCCACTCTGTCTGTTTCTGTACACCTACGTGTTTCCCCTACGAGCAAACCCCTCTCTTCCCTCCCCTTACCCCATCATCTACGTTCGGTCGAGCTGCGAAGAATCAAATTTTAAGCCTAGATCAATTTGGCTCTGATGCTGACGTCAGAAATATTCCTATAGGATGTACCCTAAAATTATAAGTCTTTTCATTTTCGCTCTAGCGACTTTTTCGAAACATAAATTTAACGAATACTGCATCGCGACTGTCTGCGCGAGGTCGGGCAGAAGAAATGTGCGGTTAATTTAACTTCAAGTGTTTTTTTTTTTTATAAAATCCTATATTCGCTCACTTTTTCTTCAGCCTCTCCTTATAAGCAATCTCAACGTGTATTGCGAAAGAAAGTAACATGAAAGTGATAAGCCGCAAAACATATATCATATTTTATTTAGCTCGAGGTAAGCATATATTTGCTTGAAAGTGAATAAGTGATTTTTTATATGCGTTTGTACTTAAAAAAAATTTGCATTTAATTGATGAAAGTAATATAGGTTTAAAAGTCAGATTTTTGAGTTACGAATTTATCAGCATGAGGAGGAGGAACGAATAGATTAAAATCGAAATCTTTGAAAATTGACTCGATTGGGAGCTAAAGTTGCAGTAATAATTTCTCAAAAGGGTCATTTCGAACTACTTAATGTCTCCTTCGACTATGGGTGGCTCCAAAAGTTCAAAGTGTCAGCACATATCTGAGATGGTTTCAAATAAAGAGTAACTCGCATTTACGACTGAATAATACAAAACATATCAAGATTTGCGTCAAAGTATCTAAGAGATTTTATCGTATACACACATTAACCGTAGATTAATATTCGTAATTTAATAAAATTTAAATCAGATTAATTTTCGCGAAGAAAATTAAAATTGTTATTTTGTCAATGCGCGTCAATGCAACTTAAAAAAAGCGCGATAACTTTGATCGGTGATAAATGAAAGTACACAGAGAGTCTATGAAGACATAAATTCTACTTCTAGCAAATTTTTAAATAATTTCAAATCAGTTAATTTAAGTGTATTTTATTCAAATATATATTTGAAATGTTTGTATTATTTGTTTAAAAAAAGAAAGCATTTCTAGCTAAAAAAAGTTAGTTCGTGAAGTTTCTTATTATTATACAAAGCTTTTTACTTGTTAAATTCATTCAAATTACATTTATAAAAAGTTAATTTTTAATGGTTACGTGCATAAGTATACAGTCGTTTTTACGCTTTATCTTCGAATTAGTTTAAATAGATCACGCAGATGCCTAAAAAGCATAATAAAATAGACATTTGAAATACATAAGACAAGAGCAACAGAGACTATATGAAGATGTACCTAAAAACTATTAATATTATCTTACAAAATTATATTTTGATCTCGCATAGGTATAAAATATACATGTTAAATCATAGTATAAATATTATATGTCACACGGACATAGACACACGCGTGCTCACATAATACACACACATACACACACACACACACACACACACACACACACACACACACACACGCGCGCGCGCGCGCGCGCACACGCACACGCACACGCACACACACTCACAAGTAATAAAAATTCGTGCAGAGAAATAATAATGTATATTTTCTCAAAACGATGTAGAACTTATCGTGCGTAAAAAATATTAACTACTGATTAACTTGTAATAAACTTTAAAGTTTTTCAAATTTTAAATTCGTTTATCGATCTACTGTACAATAATTGAGTTTTCATATCAACGCAGCAATTATTGAAAAGAAATTTTTAACAGACTCGCTTTAATTAAATATTGTACTTTCTGCAATGTTAATTATTTTTAATCGAGAACTACTTAAGCACAAAGAGGCAGTCTTCCTGCATTAAATATGCATGTATATTGCTTTAAAACGCTACAATTTTTACAATAATAACTTTTCAAAGATTACCTGCAAGCTTTATTGTATTGAGCCAAAAAAGTATAACGTAATTTAATGCTTCTTAATGTTAAAGCAATTTCCATAGAAAGTTTTGCCATTGTTAGATATTAAATATGTATGATAATATGCGTTATTAATTTTTATTGTTATTATAATTGCCTAAAATTAATTGTAATTCCAACATTGTAAACAAGCGATAATTAATTAAATACAAAAAGACGTTTTTAATTTTGATGATTATAATATATAGAAAACTGAAATTAATTTATAGTTAATAGGCAGTTTGTTAGGTGTATAACGATCGAAGGTCTAAAGTCAATTGTAATGTTAACGTGATGGTGTATAAAATTTTAATCAAATTCAAATACACCTAACAAAATTATATAAGTTTGTTAATAATTTTTTTATATTTTAGTCGATTAATAATGTTATAAAATAAGAAAGTCAAAAAGACTTAATTTTGTCCTTAAAAAAATACATATCATAGCACGTAAGAAATTTCGAATATTAAGATATATTCGTGGAAAGTATTCAAGTGACAAAATGAAACATTTTGAGTGATTTTTATGAAATTGTTAAAAATAATGTTATTTGAATTAATGGTTTAAAATTTAATGTTGAATTATTGTAAAATGTTAAGTAGCTGACGTACGATTTATTGTTGATTAGTTTTATTTTTTAAGATTACAGTTACAAACTAAATAAAGTTGCAAATTAAATTTTTTTTATTTTATTACTTTTTTCTGGGCAGCTTGGTCTTTGAAAAACCATACGTGTGGGAAAGTGGTTACAACACTTATATATATAAATAAATAAATATATATATATATATATGTCTAACTATACATGTATGTGCATTATTCTCGATTAAACTGTATTTTAAAAAGAAATTGCAAAACATTAGATAAAGAATTATTTTATTGCAACCTAAACCATCTGTTCTTAAATAGAAAATTATTTTAATCGATCATGTATCAGGTGTTTTAGGAAAAAGGTAGGTAAAAAAATAGGCACTTTTAAATAATTCAGTGAATGAGAAATATTTTATATAACTTACATTAAGATATATTTATCTAAGAAAAATAAAATTAACAGTAGTCTGAGATAAGTATATGTTTTCATATCAAAGGTAGACACAAAAGAAGCTGTTGCTTTTCATTACTTCATTCCTTAATTAATAAGAAACATTCATTTACAGGTTTTGCTTTGAAGTAAAATAAATTTATACAATTGCTTAATATAATTTTTTTTTAATCTCATCTACTACGTTTTTGGTGACTGGGTTTGATTAGTTTTACTGGTTATACATGCTTTTCCAATTCTGGATCTATGTTCTGCACCGGACTTGATCGATTGCACCAGCTAAGTAACAGTAATTTAAAAATATATTAATGAATTATAAACAATAAAACTTACAGTTATTATTTATGGAAAAGAATTCTAGTAAAAATTATAAAATTTTAACAAATAGTAAATCAATTCATAGAAATTCTACATAATAATGCATATAAATAATGAAAATATTTCAAAGAAAATATCTAATAAGAATTCATGATTCTTTATTTCGTTTAAACCTACGTAAGATTTTATCAATTGTCTGCAATCCATGTAAGCGTGTGAAAAAATATTTTTATTATGCATTATTTAAAATATAGATTGTATAACATATATTAAATATCTGTCAAAAATGTGTAATATTCAATTATAAATTATATTACAAACCTGTGCTCTGTTTTTGAATTTCATGTATCCCCACTTGTTTAAATATCTAATGCACATAGTTGTTCCACCTAAAATTATGTGTAAAGAAATGAATTACTATAAAAAGAAAATGTGTATAAAATATAGTAGATTAATCAATTTGACTTACCTAAAGTAACAGTGTATCTAATTGGAGTAAAAATTTTATACAGAGCATAAGTTACTGCCCAATGACCAGCACTGGAACCACGCAACATTTCTAAGTATCTGTCACTTAAATCTAAAGATTCTAGCATACCAACGATATCTACACCACTAAAAATGTTTCATTGTTATTTTTCATCTTTTTTAAAATAAATATATTTTTATTTTAACTTACTTCTTTGCAGCTATGTAAAATATAGATGCCCAACCAAGTGATGTAATAATATGTACAGGAATAAGAACTGGCCAATAGTCTTTTGTCATCTGTTTCATTTTTGCAAACAGTGAAGGTTTTCCTTCCACAGGTGGCTTACATTCCTCTGCTGAATCATTCTTCTTCTCTGATTTTTCCTCAGGTTCATTCTTTGGTGAAATACTGTAATGAGCTACACTTATCCTACAGTAGTTTGGCTGAACATTTTTAACATATTGATTAGCCAATATATTACAGAAAATCACTTGCTGAGGATTAACCGAATGTTTATCTAATGTAAAGAAATCAATATTTTTTAGGATATTATTGTTCTTATTAAGTACTTTTTTTTTAAATATTATAACTTGATAATAAATAACCTTTAACCTACCTGAATATGATAAATATTGACATGCTGTAATATTTGCATGCTTACATAAAAAAGAGGGTAATTTTGGTGAATGTATTGAGCCTCTTGAAATTAACATTGAATAACTCTTAAGTGATCGACTGAGAAATACATCCATTTTTTGAAATTTTGTTATGGGATCTCTTCTTAACCTTTCAACATAGCACACTTTCAATGAAAGAAAGGTTGGCTATAAAAACTAAGATATTCTTTTAAAAAGTAATTTATTTCCTTGTAAATAAATGGTGTGAGTAAAAGGGATATTGCCAAACTTTATAGAAAATTTCTTTCATATCCACATATCTCAAAAAACAGAGTCGTGCTGAATTTCACGTTTACTTCGTCGATTATAACTGTTTAGGGTCTTTTACTCTATTATGAATAAGTTCTCCATTTTGTCTAGGGAGTTATGCATGTCTCTATTTTCTCTAGCGGCAGTTGGCGGGAATCGATCGACAAATTAAATATAATATACATAAATTAAATTAATTTTTCAAAATAGTATTTCGTGACAAAAGGACGTTGAAAAATATTTATAAACCTCAATTTCCATTAAAAAAGTCAACATTATTAATTTCTTCTGGTAAGTAATTTAATCCTGAATTATCTTTGTGTAACATGTTATATCCTTTTGCATAGCCTGCAAAAATTATTATTAAATTAATAAATTGTTAAATTTGTATTGTCTTTTATAAAAAAGCAAGAAAATACCGAGATTTTTCATTAATTTAGTAGGAGCGTTTCTTAAATGAAGCGGTACTCCAGGCTGAGCACCTTTGTAATCTGATACCAAATGTTGGGCTGCTCTAAGAGCATCCTCCATTAAACGAGACTTTGGTGCTTTAGCTAAATACGTTGTGCATTGAGCCAATATTACATCACATTCAGGCATTCCTAGCATTTTACAGGCATGCATTGCATGCACTGCCAAACCTGTTGAGAAATATTATGAATTATTTAATATAATTAACATTGAATATTAAAAAAAAAAAATATACCCAAGGCTTTCGGATCTGCTAATCCTATATCTTCACTTGCCATACGAACTAATCTTCTTGCAATATACACAGGATCTTCACCTCCTGCCATCATTCTCGTCAACCAATATAATGATGCATTTTCATCACTTGCTCTAACAGATTTATGTAATGCTGAAATTAAGTCATAATGCTGATCCCCTTTCCTATCATATAACATGTGGGTTTTTTTCAAACTGTCTTGTATGTCATCAAGTGAAATTAAATTAGAAACTTTATTTGATTCAATTTGATTTGACACTTTTGATTTTATAGCTAATTCTAATCCGCCTAGAGCAATTCTTGCATCTCCATCGGAAGTTTCTGCTAACCATTTTATTGTATCTTTATCTATGAAAAATTTATTTTGATGATGTAATTCACTAAAGTTGCTTATATTCTCCTAAAAATTAAAAAAAAAAAATTATATTTAATAAAAAAATATTATAATTTTGAATTGATATAAAAATTACTTTTTTCACTCCATCTATTATTGATCCTTCAGATGATTTTACAGCCTTTTCTAAGATTGTTATCAAATTTTGGATTGAAAGTTTTTCTAGCACTACAACTCGACACCTACTTAATAGAGCAGAATTCAAACTGAAAGATGGATTTTCAGTAGTGGCTCCAATTAAAATAATAGTTCCTGACTCAATATGTGGTAAAAATATATCCTGTTGAATTTTATTGAATCTATGAATTTCATCCATAAACATTACAGTTCTACAACGAAATTTTAGTTCATTAGAGGCAATGGTTATTGCTTCCTTTACATCATTTACACCAGACATAGCTGCAGAAAGTTTAACAAAACGATATTTTCTTCCAGGACAAAGTTTACAGATATTTGCTATTACATTGGCCAAAGATGTCTAAAAAAAATTACATTGATTTAATGATCAATTTTAGCAATAATTTAAACATCAAAGTACCTTTCCACAACCTGGAGGACCCCACAAAAGGAGATTTGGAATTTCAGTTTTACTCAGTAATTGATATAACATACTTTGTGGCCCAATTACATGTGACTGACCAATGTAAGACATAATATCTGTTGGTCTCATTTTTTCAGCAAGTGGCACTGTTGTGTTTTGATTATCCTAAAAAAAGAAAAAAGATCGTTGTTCAATTAACCGCTGAATATTACACAAAATAAATAAATAAAGTTTGAAAATTACCGATTTAGAAGTAGCGCCGGCACTGATCGCTTCCAAGGATTTCTTATTCCCCACAGGACTTGAGATTGATTGATAATATCCACTTGATGTGGCATTGTTTTCGTCGATTCTTGGTTTTTTTGCACTCGCACTATTTCCAGTGTCAATTTCTTTGCTCGACGACTTTTTCGGTTTAGAAGCCTCGGCGGTTTCATTGAGAAACAAGCATTTACCCACGTGATTTTCGATCACTACTGCAGAAAATTCTCTTGAACAGACCGGGCACTCAACAAGGGAGCCGAGGTTTTGCTCCTGCTTCTGATTCATTGCAAAGAACAGTGTGAAAACAAATTTTAAAGTTTAAAGAGGCATCACAAACACATTTAAAATTGACATAGTAGTCACGTGACAATAATAAACATGTTGACACTGCACATGTGTATATAATTATCTTTTAATTATCATGTCAGCTGATTGCATTGTTTTTTTTTTGTCTAATTATAGTTAGATTATTATAATGACAAATTGACAACTTTAGTATATTTCGAAGATAAGAACTCAAGTATATTTTGGAGGTCAGGCGGACAAAGTTCGGCGAACCCTTGGTCCTTGGTTCTTCAAAGCCGAGTTGCGCTGCTGAGCAGTGAGCGGCAAGCCGTGCGATGTATACGAACCATCAACGATGCAGTACCGTTATTAGGTTAGATACTACGGACCTGCGGCTGGCGTGGAAGAAGCTGGAAAGCAGAATAAGGAAGATCAGATGAGATGAGCGTGAGACACGTGTAGCTTTCCTACGTTATACCTATGAGAAAAGGAACGAGATGAGATGAGGACGAAGGTGAAGGATCAAGCAGTATAGATTAAACAGTAAAAGTTAGATCATCCATTCGTAAACGAGGACCACGACGTGGACAGATGGTCAATGGGACAAATTCCCTTTCCCGGGTCTGCGTTAATGTAACTGTACTTACTCTTTTTAAGTAAAGTAAAACATATATTATATAGTTACTCGACTAATCCGTATTTACTTATTTTTTAACTGTTTTTAACTAAAAAACTATAGTTTACGTGAGCGAAGCTGCTATAACTAACGCCTACAAATTCGAAGCGCCTAATAAATTTGACAAACCTAAACAGGATGGAGATGCGGCGTAGAAATAAGGGCAAAAGTACCGAGAATAAACAGATCACCGAGGAAATTACTGATCAAATGATACATCGTTCTACCACTACTGATATTATTGAGTATTTCAAAAACCAAGTATGTTTTAATCAATTTTTTTTCTGCCAATTTTTTATTATTAATAATCTAAATTTGATTTTTAAATTATTTATAATTAAAATAAAATTTAATTCTAGGATGAAAAAAGCCCTGTGGATGATGAAAATGACAAGAACAAAATTCAATCTCAAAATAGTGAAAGATTAACACAAATAAAAATTAATTTTGAGATAGATATTGTAGCAGTGCTTTTGTTATTAGTAGGATTATTCACTCGTTTGTATCGGCTTGAAGAACCCAAAAGCATAGTGTAAGATTAAGTTAAGATTCTACATTATGATGCTATGATAATGCTATTTAATCTTTTTTTTTTAATATAAATTCTTTTTGTAGATTTGACGAGTTGCATTATGGAAAATATGTTAGTCTTTACATGAAAAATACATTCTTTTTTGACTCACATCCTCCTCTTGGTAAACAGTTAATAGCAGCTGCTGCTTATTTGGCTGGGTTTGATAAAAATTTTAAATTTGACAGAATTGGATCTCCTTATACCGAAGGAGTTCCATTATTTGCCTTAAGATTGATCCCAGCATTATGTGGCAGCTTAATAATTCCAACAGCATATCACTTGGCATTAGAAATAGGATTAAAACAATGGAGTGCTATTATTGGAGCTTTGTTACTATTATTTGGTGATTATGCAGTTATTAAAATAAATTACTTTTATTATATGCTTTTACAATTAATATTCTTTGTTTTAGATAATGCACTTTTGACTCAATCAAGATTTATTTTAATGGAAAGTATTTTGATACAGTTTTCATTAATGGGGTTACTGTGTATCATGAAGTTCAGAAAAGTTATGGATAATCCACTAACAATAACTTGGTGGTTTTGGCTGATTTTAGGAATGGTTAATTTAACATGTGCTTTATGGTTGGTTTCAAACTTTTATTAATTATCCTCATAAATTAAAGAAATTATAACAATCAATTTCTATTTTTTAGTGTCAAGTATGTTGGCTTCTATTCTTTACTTTTAGCCATTTACTTAATAATTCGAGATTTCTGGTCATTGATCCCTAGAAAAACTATACCAAGTGCTACATTATATTTCCATTTATTTACAAGGGCATTGACTATAGGAACAGTGATTTCTTTTGTATATCTGAGTGTATTTTATGTACATTTACTAATTTTATCAAAAGCAGGTCCACATGACTCTGTAATGACCAGTGCCTTTCAAGCTAGTTTAGATGGAGGTTTAGCAAGTATCACAAAAGGTCAACCGATAGAAGTTACACATGGGTCTCAAATTACATTAAGGCACACACATGGTAGAGCTTGCTGGCTACATAGTCATGAACACGTATATCCATTGAGATATACTGATGGTCGAGGAAGTTCTCATCAACAACAAGTATGTTAATTATTTTATATTAAAAATTATTATAAAATTTATTGATAAATGTTCAATACAAGTAAATGATTTTATGTGCAGGTTACATGCTATTCTTTCAAAGATGTAAATAATTGGTGGATTATTAAAAGACCAGATGTTAATGACTTAGTAGTAACAAAACCTAGTAAACCTATTCAACATGGTGATATTATACAATTGGTACATGGGATTTCAAGTCGTGCATTAAATTCACATGATGTTGCAGCACCTATGACTCCTCAGAGCCAAGAGGTTTCTTGTTATATAGATTATAATGTTTCTATGCCAGCTCAAAATCTGTGGAAAGTAGAAATTGAAAATCGTGATCAAGTTGGAGATATTTGGCAGGCTATTCAATCACAAGTATGAATATTTTTAAAGAATGCTTGTATTTTTTTATTTTGACTAAGCTCACACTTTTTTAAAAATAGGTACGATTAATTCATGTGAATTCCGAATATGCTTTGAAATTCAGTGGAAGACAATTACCAGACTGGGGATTTAATCAACATGAGGTAGTTGCAGATAGGCTTGTTGATTCATCAGATTCAATTTGGAATGTTGAAGAACATAGATACACAAAAAGTGAAGATCAAAAGCAACGAGAAAAGGAACTTCTTAATGCAGAAATGATTCCTCTTAAAGCTACAACATTAACTTTTTGGGAAAAGTTTGTGGAATTACAGACAAAAATGTTATTCAATAGCCAAGAATTACAAAATACCCATATGTACGCAAGTAGTCCTTTGGAGTGGCCCTTGATGACTAGAGGAATTGCTTATTGGATTTCAAATAAAAGCAATGTATGAATGAATAATTTTTAATTTGCTTTATATACAATTTGTACTTAATTATCAAAACATAACATTTTTCAGGCACAAATTCATTTATTAGGTAATGTTGCTATTTGGTATTCAGGAACGTTAGCAGTAGTGCTTTACGTATCTCTTTTAGTATTTTATTTGATGAGACGACGCAGATTATGCCTTGATATCATTGAAGAAGAATGGACCCGTTTTATTTCCATTGGTGAAATTTTACTTGTGGGCTATTTTCTTCATTTTTTGCCATTCTTTTTCATAGAAAGAACTTTATTTTTACATCACTATCTACCAGCATTTGTTTTTAAAGTATTATTAACTGCTGCAACTGTTGATCATATTTATTACATCTTAAGGTAATTTAAATTCATGTACTTTATAAAATATTACTTTGACACAAAAAGTAATGTAATTTTATCATTTTTAGGAACTTTAGCAAATCAAAAATGTTTTTATCCGCTTATAAAATATTTATAATTATTTGGGTAGCTTTTATTGCGTTTGTGTTTCGCACATTTTCTGCCCTTAGTTACGGAATCACTCCCCTGTCAGCAAAAGAAGTACTCAAATTGAGATGGAATGAAGAATGGGATTTCATTATACATAAAGCATAACTTACATGGAAGCCTTGACCGATTTAAAGAATCTTCAGATCTGATAAAAATTTTAAGTAATATTTTGCTACTTAGGTAAATACTCTTCACAATTAAATTGTAAAGTATTGAATGAAAATCTATGACATTAATATTTTTATAAAATTAATTATTAACAATTTAAAAAAAATATTTATAAAGGATTAAAATTCATTGTGAAAGCAAAAAATTAGAACAAAAAATAAGCATTTGTAAAGTATTTATTTATATATATATATATATTATTTTTTAACATTTAGAAACATTTATAAAATGTGATATTATCTAATTATATGGTAATCTAATGAAACACTTTATAAATTGAAATTAAGACATAGAAATATATATATATATAGATGTAGGTATAAATTATGTCATATAAAAGCAACAAAAATACAATAAAATGTAATAAATTCATTGCAAAATGTACAATTACTTTTAGAGAGCCCTAAATTATAAATTATTTTATGATTTAGTAATCAAATTTCGAATCTTTTTGTACTTTTGTAATTGTGCAACATTTGTGAAAAGATTACATATGTATATATTAAAACATTTACGATTATACAATTTGTACAAAATAATAAAAATTTAAAAAATGTATAACCTTGCAGATTATTTACAAAAACATCAAAATTTCTTACAATTGTACATTTTAGATGAAGACTTGAGTTTTTATCCTAAGACATCACAAGAGAAAAAATTTGAATGATTAGCGATATGTGAAAACAATCGATCTTATAAGTCCATCCCTAAGATGGTCTACATTGTGAACATTAACTTCATTGACATTGAAAGCAAATGTTACATTTTCGCAATTTACTCGTGGGTGACAATGGCCAATGGGATACCAACCAGGTTTATTAAAAACAACACCAATTTTGTAAACCTGAAATTAAATGCTATTAATCATTTAACAAAATTAATGAATTAAACTAAGCCTGAAATGAACTTACCTTGTTTTTTTGTATGTATACTGGTCGATTAAATGAAATTTCAACTAGTTCTCTCATTGTAGCTCTTGTTGTGTAATGTGTATATGTTAATCTTGTGCCATCAGTATCAAGAAGATGAGCATACAGAACTTCTGTATAAGTTAAATCCGAAACTCTTGGAAATCCCAAAGGTCCAGACTGAAGCCAGAAAATAAATAAAATCCATTTTATTGAATGTTTGATTTAATCTAGTTGTTTATAACAACTACTTAAACGTTAAGATTTCTATATTTATAGTATAATTTTACCGAGTGAAAAACATTAAGCGAAGGTTTTTGAGATGGCACTTGCACACCAAGTACAAAAATATTTCTATCCACAGTAAATGTAACAGAGCAGTCCATGACATCAAAGTTGTGACAGTCAGATTGCTCCATTAGTGATCTCATACAATAAAATTTTGGTCGATCTCTTATAAGAGGTATAGGTATATCACTAGGGTCTTGAGTATCTCTAAAAATTTCTGCATTTTCCTCTCTAACTATTGAATCTGGATAATGAGGTTCTTGTAAAAAATGTGATGAATTATCTAAGGAAGAGCATTCGGTTGGAACTATGCGTAATAATGGTCTTTCCCACGATTGAGGAATGTTTACAGAAATTGGACTTGAACTAAAATTCTATTACGAAAAATGTTTACATAAATTAGTAAATAGTGAAAATTGAATATATATTGCAATCATTTATAGAATGTGTATTATAATTACTTACTCTTACATCATTATTTTCGTGAATTTTAGCTTTTAATCTTGCATTTGCATTTATTGAAAATCCATCTGGCATAGGTACTATATTTTTACTAGAAGATATATTCATTAAAATGGAGAAAGCTTCTTGCTGTGTCAATAAAGGAGACTCTCCAGGTCCTTCTGCAAATTCTTGTGGTGTTAAAGTTAAAAATCTTATTTTTGTTAAAGCAAGCCCAGTAACTGATTTTAATGATTTAGTATCTGTTGCATCGAGAGACTTTCTAATACATTCAGCTTTTGCCCATCTTTCTAGTGCATTAAATAAATCAATTTCAGATGAAATTTGTAATTCTTCTTGATCCAATAAAGTTAACACTGTTCCTTGTTCTACTTCTTCCCAACTGGCTTCTTTCAATACCTCACTTGTCTTTGAACAAATAATTTGTAAACATTTTTCCATTAATACAGGTTCTTCAAATAGCTTGGCAAATTCATATGCTCTACAAGCTTTTTTTAATGACAAATCAGACCACAAAAATGTTGTACACTTTTCTACAAGAAATGGTAGCATATATTTTTTGGCACAATAACACAATTCACAAGCAAGTTCAAAAGATCCCAAATCTACTTGATCGGTATAAATGTACTCCATGAGAGCTTTAAATGCTTCTGGCTGAACATCTCTTATTGGTATAGGATCATTTTTTTCTGCCATAGCTCCATAAAACATAGCTTCAAATACTGGGCTAGACATTGCTAAGAAAACTTTATGGCCTTCGATAATTTTCTGATGAGGCTCTTGGCCAACAATAAATTTGCAATCAGACCTTAAATAAAATAAATAACAATTACTTAGTAATTCTATAAAAACGATATAATTAAACAATATAAAAAATCATTGTACCATAGCCCAGTTTCCAAAAGATACTGTCCTCGCTGAGCTATTTTTTGAGTAGTAGTCTGCCAGTCACAGGGTAGAGCCATGTTATAATTGCAGATTTTTCATATAAATTGCAATTTAAAAGTTAACATGTGATAAATCTACACATCTCTGCATATGTGTGAAATTTTTTTTTTTCTTTTATCTTTTTCGAGTTGCAATTATCAAAAACACAAAATTCTTCCCAACTCCATTTAGTTGGCACTTCGGAAAATCTATTTTCTATTAGGTATCGGCTTCGTCTGCAGCTGCTTCTAAAAATAAATTTGAGTTTGACGTAAACAAGGAGAAAAGACGACTGTTTATTTTTGATTTGAAGTAAAATTGAGGTTAACCTATATTAAAAATTTTAACGAATGTAGTAGGCATGTTGTTATTCACAATTTAAATGAGTACAAAGAAAAGAGTTTTAATGTAAATATCCGACATACGCCTTTTAAACTGTTACACTTTACATTTCTTCATAAAATGTATTGGATAAATCATTTTATGTACTACAGAGCTAGGATATGTATACCAAATTACCAAGCGAATTCAGTCCTCACTGCATACTCAACCATCCTGCATATATCGCAGTTCAGTGTTCCTTCATTCCTTAAGTTATATCTACACTTAATTGTTCTCCTGTTTCCCATGAGTTTAAAATATAAATTTTAATTTAAGTTAAAATATGAAACAATAACTTACTCATAAGAATAAACACATTTTTTTTCTATTTGACAAAAAGATACACTTTTATTAAAATTATTTTTAAATTTAAATATACAGTACATCATGGAGCCGAGCGGCTTAAAGCTAGCTATAATGTTTAAAAAAATTATAATTTTTGTGCGATTCGTTTAAGAAATCGATGAATTAAATTAATTAGCCAAATTCCTGGCTGTACATTTTTTATACATAGGTACAATAAGCCTTTTACTCTCAAATAAGAGCATAATAATACTAGCTCACATAGTAGTTTCAATTATCTAAAACTTTGTTCACTATTTCAATACTATTAAGTTAAAAATTATTTTTAATAAATTATATGTTTTTGTGACTGATATAATTCATTATTAATAATAAATAAATAAATAAATAATATCTATACTTATGTACAATACGATTGGAATCCTGAGAGTATAATTTCTAAAGAAATCTATTGTATGTATAGTACACTTAATTTCTATCATTAAACATTTGGAAGAAAATAAGAGAGTATATTTGGCAGTGATTCGAGTTTTTCATTATTACAGCAATAAAATTATTCAATTTCTTTAAACTCGAATCCTTTGTCAAGTAATAACAGTATATAAAAAATTAATGAGACTACAAAAGTATAGTATACATACTGGAGGAAAAATACTGTTCTATAAAAATGAAACTAATTTATCTGTTTAAAATACGACTAATGAAGATCCTAATTTTAAAAATAGTTTTTTCTTTCTAAAAGAAATTTCTGGTTCAACCTTTGATATACCTTAAACCCTCTTTAGGAAGAATACAGAACTTTGGCAAATTTTTCCGATATTACAGTTTTGTTGTACATTAAACGTTTAGGGAATCTATAATTGTATTTTTATAAAAACCAGTTTTTATATTTTAAATGGTTGTTTTGATACACTTTCAAATTTTTATGTCATTGCACAAAAGACCATTTAAAATATTTTTGACATTCGGCCATCATTTAAAAACATCATACATTAATTATGTTTTTAAAAAGCAGTTTTACATTTTTTCGCTGTGTAAAAGTTTTGTAACAAAAAAGTTTACTTTTAACTAAATATCATCTTTTTTAAAAAAAAAACAATTTCTTTAAAAAAATCACATTTCTCTTTTTGAAAGAGGATGTTAAAAAAGATTGCTATTTTAAATCTATAAGAACATAAAATACGAAATTGTACTCAGTTTTCCTTAAGACTTATAATAAGAAATAAATATTTGTTAAAATCATTAGTAATTGTTATTAAGCGATCTGTTAATACTATTATTTTGTTAAATGTATTTTAAATCAGTCTAATGGGAAAGAAGGAAAGCAAGTTCGCGTTATGTACGATAAAAAAAAAAAAATAGTATTTCTTTTTTTAACATTCCCCAATCACCACAATATTTCAATAATATTTCAATTAATACTGCATCCTTTTTAAAAGGAAAACAAACAAATCAGATTATTTTCTTGATCAAAGCGGTCCGACCTCCTGTACAAGAATATATATACTCGAAGTCGATCTATTTACAATGTTTGTTTTAAAGACAAAAATAAAAAAAATATTGACGGAACGCACTGCGTTTCTCTCTGAGAGATCGCTTGACACTGGATTGTAAACATTATCACAATGTAACAATTACGTCTTAACTATTTTACAAATCGATATGATTAAAGGTCGCTCATGTTATAAATGTTTATAAACTCTTCAAACGAAGAGCTTGTAATAATTAAATATTACGAAGATTTAAATTATTGCAAATGATTCTAAATTGTACATAACACCAATTTTATGAATATTTCTATTCCTTATGTTAGATTATCGTTGCTCTTGATCTAGAATTATTTATCAGTGTTTAATTAGTTAATCAGTTAATTAATTAAATTATAATAGCCAGCAATCCAAAAATCGGCTAAATACATTAAATGCGATTGTAATACTTACATAGAAAAATAAAAAAATATTCACAGTCAATTTTGACTCCAACAAATTAAATCTGCTCGCTATGCACTGTCTTATAATAATTATATGAGCAACCTTAATTAAAGAGTCCAAAAAAATATATATAAATAAAATATCATTCACGGACTGGTAAGATCCTGAAGAGTGCCCAGAATGTTATCCAGCTCCTGCCGGAAGTAGCAGAGTTGTTGTTTTCCACCAACGACAGATTTACAGTCTCTACAGCCCTGACTTCTGCTACGCAATAGATCGCGTACTAACTTTTGAAGACTGAGTTCTCGAGATTCATGCCGTTGCTGTAATATTGTTATCTTTTCTTGTAAAAGCTGCAATTGCTGCGAACTCTACCGAATAATTCTCAATCAATAACTCGGATTTTAGTATTGAAGTTCACACTAATAAATAATAATTTAACTCACAGGTGTAGAAAGGTACTTGACTTTCTCATTCAATATTCTATTCTTTCCTTCTAAATGATCTCTTTCCGCTTTAAGAATAATAACTTGCTCTTTGTAATCTTCCAATGACTCAATTTGTTGTTTTAGACGAGATATCATAGCCATTTGCGAATTGACTTGACCCTAAAACAAAGATTATCGCGAGTAGCTATGAATATTTTATTAATTACTAAATTAATTAATATAAATTTAATAGTTGTAGGCTTACTTGTAATTTGAGGGCTTTATTATCTCTTGCCTTTACACTATACTCTTCCGTAATAAGAGTGATTTCTTTTTCGTGCTCCTCTTGTAAAAGATTGAGATCTTGAAGTCTCTTATTCTTTAGAGCGACAAAGTCTTTATTGAGTCGACTAAGCTCCTCCTTCAGAACATCATTTTCGCTGATTAGACGCTTGAGCCGAGCAGGGTTTTCGCCGTTCTCAGTCGAGTCATACAACCTCTGTGTGGAAGTGGATATTTTTTTACCGTTTGGTAACTGGCCATTTGTGCAGAAATTTGAATTGGGATCGTAAGCATCGGTCGCCCGAGTACTTGCGAGTTTCGAATCTGAACCAAACACAGTACGGCCTGCATTTTTGCGCTCATTCAATAATCTTTCCCGCTCCTTTTGCAACCGGCGGTTGGTCTTTTGTAGCTCCTGTAGTTCCTTGTTCACGCGAGCTGCGGCCTTTTCATTGTTCGCCAGTTCGAGTTTCAGCCCGCGGATTGTCGCGAGAAGATGAGTATCTTCTTTCAGGTTCTGTGACTTCGGACCGGCTTTATTTCCCAGATTAGCGTCTAAACTCGTTTGCAATGTTTGCGTAGCTATTTCAGCGTACACCTTATGATCTCGCTCGCGTTCTCGAGGTGTTGTTTTTAACCGTTGTTCCAATTCAGCAACCTTTATTTAAACACTTATTTCTTTATCCACAATTATTTTATTTAACTAAAAGATTAAAATTTACTAACCTGCATTGAATATTTTTCCTTCATGTTCGCAAATTTTCGTTGAATTTCTGTCAGTTTGCTTTGTGCTACATCTTCTTTGCTTCGAATCTCGCTCTCTAGGAAAGCAATGCGTTCTTCTAATAGCTTTACTTTTTCTCCACTCAACTTTTCGTTTTCTGAATTAGCCGTGAGGATCAGTGCCGACACAGAGTCTGGATTTTTACGTTTAAGTATTCGTTCCATTTCCCTTACTTGCCGATTTAAATCCATGATGTTTTTATTATCAAGAATTACCTGGTCTTTAAGTTTTTGCGTCAAATGTTTCTCCCGTTCACAGTTATTTTTGGCAGTCTAAAAAAGGATATAAATAAAAAAATTGTCAAGGAATATTAAATAAAGTTTGATGAAGAAAACGATTACATACCTGTAATTTCTCTTGATAATATGTGCATTTAGTTCTTAAAAGATCTACTTCTTTTTCTAAAGGTGCAACACTCTCCTGAAATCTGTCATAGTCCACTTTAATACACTTAAGTTGTTCAGTTTTAGAATGAAGTTCGACCTTCAAATCCTCCACCTGCTTTCTTAACTCTAATTCGTTAGTCGACATTGCCTGAAGTCTGTCTGTGATAAAGTCGTTTTTTGCTCTGAGCTGATCCTTAATCATCTCAAGCTCCTCTTGCAGCAAAGAATTTTGTTGGGTCACATCCTCGTATTTAAGGGAAATATCACCGTTTTTTTGTCTCAAATTCGAAAGTTCTAGATTTAGCTTAAAGCTTTCTTCCTGTAAATCTTTCAGTTTCTCTTGCAGCTGGTTATTATTAGTATTGTCAGCTACTACAACTTTCGGCTTTTGCTGAGCCTGAGTTTTCATTTCGCTTTGCAACTTCTTTGTTTCTTGCATTAATTTTTTATTTTCAGACTCATAGGCTCTTATTAAGTTCTCCTGTCGATCTAATTCCCTTTGCATAGTTATAATTTTTGGGTCGTACTTCAATCTAGCATCAGTGGTTTTCTTGCTTAAATGTGTAAGTTCATCAACTTTTGATTTCAGTAGAATATTCTGTTTCTTTAAAGCAAACATTTCTTGCTCATGTAACATTTGTACGTCCTTTAGGCGAAGTTTGTAAGTTTCTACTTCAGCTTCCAATTCAGCTTTTAAATGCAAAAATCGTTGCCTTTCTTCTTGATACAGCATTTCCAATGTTTCACTACTTTTCCAATCGGCACCATCTAAAGAATTTCTAAATGTCTCATGTGACCTTATTTGGCTTCCTTTCACATCAAAGCTAAAATTGTTTTGAACAACTAAAAACAAATTTGATATAATTAAATTATCTTTATAATATGTCAAATATTTATAATATTTAATAGATTTTTTAATAATTTGTAAGAAATTAAACTTACCTTTTACAGGTTCTTTTTTCGATTTTGCAATTACCTTAGGTTTTGAGTTTATCTTTGTTACTGTTTTCGATTGTATTTTCGTTTTTGGTGCTGCAGTTTTTTTTGATACATTTGCACTTGCTGTTTTGCGATTATCAGTTACTTTCATATTTCTTACATTTTCAAGAGATGAGCTGAATTTATTGGTTGGTTTGGAAAATTGATCGTAACTTCTAGACTTTCCAATAAAAGTTTCATTTTTTAATGTTCCAGTTTCAGGAGCACTTACCACTCTTTCAGTCTTAAGATGTGAGTTTGATCTTTTGAATCCAGTGAAAATGGCGCTGTCTTGAAGACAATTAAAATCACTTAGATGACTCTTATGATCCATAATTTGAGTAGTCTTAATATCCATCAGACCCTTGAAATCTTTAACATCTTTCACATTTTTGTGATCTTTTAGCACTTCTGTATGTTTAAGTACGTCAAGAGCTTTGAAATTTTTAAAACTAAAATCTTCATTATCATCAGACTTTGGAGTGGTTTGTTTTTCGCCTTCTGATTTTTCATCTTCATCCTTTTTTAAATTGGTTTCATTTGTCTTCTCTGCTAAAAGTTTTGGAATGGCATCTGCAAAAAGCTCCAGTCTTGGAGTCAAACCTACAGTGTATAATTCATTTTTATTATTCAAAACTTTTTTTGTATCAATGGTGGAGCTTTTGGAGCTTGCACTACTCCTTTTAGAAGAATCTCTACTAGATTTTCTACTAGAATCTTTTCGTAAACTTTCTTCCAATAATTTTTCCATTTTTGATGTCACTGCAGAACTTGGTTGACAGACAGGTGACTCCAATTCATATACTATTTTTTTTGATTCTATACTGACAAGTTCTTTTTCCATAAATTCGGTCCTATCTTTTTTTGCTGTTTCTTTTAATGGATCAAATTGATCTATTGCCAAATTTGATGTACTTTTTATATTTTTAGTTTCATTATCACTTTGTTCTTGTAACAGTTTTAAAAAGTTTGTAAAATCTTCTTTATCAAAGCTTGAACTGCGAGATGAAAGTCGGTCAGCACTTTCTTTTGTTTTCATTAATAAAGCGTCAAAGAAATCCTTGTCTACATCTGTTATTTCTTTTTTCAAATTCTCTTTTTTATCAGTAGATTTCTTCTCATCATTTAATTCTTCTGACATAGAATGTCGTTCTATAGGATCATCCAAATCAGAACTACTTGATACTTCTACTTTCTGTTCTTCAAATTTTTTCTTTTGAGATTCTAAAGTTTTTTGAGTATTTTCTACCAATACTTCAATAGATGGACTAAAACTTCTTTGTTTGTCACTATTAACTTTAACATTATCATTTGCTTGTTGTTCTATCATTTTAAATATATTCACCTCTAATTGTCTAACTCTAGTTAGTCCTTCAGATGTATCATTATCATCAGGAATAACAATTTCAGAAGTGTTCAAACCTTTCATAAGATTGTTCCCATTCTCTTGTACAAGCTTTTCAGCTTCCTGCAGTAATTTTTCTACAGAATGCTCTTCTTCAGACAAAATATCAGTAATACTTTTAGATTTAACACTATCTGGGACTGGACTCATGGCTCCTGCTATTTTACTCATTTCTTCTAAAATATTTTCAATATCTTCATCAGTTCCATCTATAAAAATGTTGTAAAAAGTTAATTTAATCCCTAATAAGAAGTAAATACAATAAAAATAAATAAAAAACTTACTTTCAAAATCTGAATGACTTTGGTCCAATACAACTGATGCCAAAAGATTCTGCAATGTGTCATCTTTATCTTTTACATTCATTTCATCTTTCTGAAATAAATATTTAATACCATAATAAATTTAGAATTGATTGAGGAGCATAAAACATAAGAATATATAAACTCACTTTGCACATTTTCTCTTTATTCAAAAAATCCTTCATTGAAGAACTTACATCGGGAGATAAAACTGGTGTTTCAGCCTTTGTAGTCTCTATTTTATTCTGAGTACTTAATTCTAATTGTGTTATAGGTTTCTTCAACCACCATTGCTCCTTTCTCTGTATTATGGGTGATGTACTTGGTAAATTTTGAACCTGTGGTTTTGGTTTTTCTTTGACTCGGATAGAATTCTCTCCGATGCTAAAACTAATTGATGAACCAGGTATATCTTCTTCAGTCGATATAGTCTGTAATGAGAAAGGATATTGTTAAAAGAAGTATAAAGTAAATAATATATAAATAAGACAGAAATAACTAATAAGGAATCAAAATCGATTCTCCAAAATGCTTATAGTAGTTTAATGAAAGGTTAAGTACGTCCATTTTAATTCCTCGGAAAAAGTTGTAAATGTTATATACTCACGTCATCGAGCTGGAAGAGTGCCTTTCCATCTTCAGACATTTTTTTACTTCTCCGTCAGCGTTTCACGAAAAAACACGAGGAAAATGAGGCTATCAGGTTCTACCTGCATTTCGTATCGGCGTCATTTTACATTCAACGTCTTCGTCGTTCGTTCGACTTTGTAAAGGAGAGTGAAATACAGCCTATAGACTTGTTTGTTTACTATTCTGCTGATTAGTTTTCATTACCAGCAAAACAATTGCACTAATTTTTAATAACATTTGGTGATCCAAATCGCCAAAGGTTTTGGCCTGTACCTATATAATAGCAGAGATCTGATAATAGGTGATCACAAAACAACTCTTCGCGAGTGGTAGTGTTTCAATTTCAATGTTGACGAGGTGAGTTTGCGCGTTTATTTTGTAGTTGCACAGCGACGGCGCGACGCGCTGTGCCGCTGTATGAGCCGGCGCACAAGTACGGGGAGCGTATACATATATTTCAGTATAAGTTGTAATATCCCACGTCGAGTGTGATATGGCGCGATAGTCGAGCGCGGCGTATTTGAATTCTGGCTCGATTCTCGAGACAATTTTAGTGAAA